>CABHPP010069047.1:0-12152 GCA_902168425.1 Peromyscus attwateri | reverse complement strand
CACACACACACACACACACACACACACAGTTTCATAGTAGCAGACAGGACAGAACATCTGAGTGAACAACATGGAGCAAGTGTATCTATATAAACAAGTTCATTGTGTTTGTCTCATTAGGGAGCAGCAAAAATCTCAATAAGAGAGATTCAAGGTCTGCTCAAGTAGGAGACAGAGGTAAAGGACCACAGTTGGCAGCAGAGACCTAATGAAGAAGCCAGGGAAATGAAAAGTGAATGGGGAGCAGGAGAAGTAATAATGGTTAGCTTTAGAATGCTTTGTAAAAAATAAACCCAAGGGCTGGAGAGATGGTTCTGTGGTTTAGAGCACTGGTTGCTCTTGCAGGGCACCTGAGTTCAGTTCCCATGACTCACATAGCAGCTCACAACCACCCATGACTCCAGTTCCATGGGATCTGATGCCCTCTTCTGACTGCCACAGGCACCAGGCACACATGTGGTATACAGGCATACATTCAAGCAAAGCACCCATACACATAAAATAAGTAAATCTAAAAGATAGCCAAACACTCAGGCTCCCACATCCATCGCTGACTAGCATCATGGTCCAGACAAGCTGTGTAGCCTTTTAGACTCTCCAAGATGGCTCATAAACCAATGACTATGTGAATACATTTCCTAGTGTCCTAGTGTGTGGTATCCTTTGGTAAGCATTAACTACGAACACTGGAAACTACTTATAAAACAAGAGGCTGGAGACAGAGCTCAGCAATTCAGAGCATTTACTGCTCTCGAAAGACTGGAGTTTGGTTCCTGGCACCCACAAAGTGGCTTACAGCTGTCCATAACTGAAGCTCCGGGGGGTATGACACCCTCTTCTGGCTTCCACAGTCACCTGCATGCATATATCCACACACAGACCCATACACATAAAATAAAATAAATAGATAAATAAGACAGTGCTTGGGGAAAGAGTGAGTGCCATAGGAACATTCCTAGGGGCTTGGATATGAACCAGGGGTTTTCCACTGTGAACCAGAGGCAGCTGCATTGCCCTGGAGCCTGTTATAAAGCAAGTTCTCAGGTGTCACTCAATCTGAGTCAGGACCTTAGGGGCCAAGTCCTCCAGCCGGCTTTGAGAGCATCACTAGGTGATGCCCATCCACATGGTAAAATGTGAGAAACTTCTACACAAAGGAATTTAAATTTATGGTCCTACTCAGCACCCAACTTCCTTCTTGGAGTCATGTAGATCAGACAAAATAAAACCATGGGTGTGAAAATCTATACAAGTCAGTTTTGCCCTTTGTTTGGGAAATTTCTCCCTGCCCCCAGTCTCTCTTCTCTGTGTCTCTCTTTGTGTCTCTCTGTCTCTGTCTCTCTCCCTGTCTCCCTCTTTTCCTGCCTCTCTCTCCCTCCTTCCCTCTTTCCCCCTCCCCTTCTCTCCCTCCCTAATTCAAGACCCTCCATCATGTTATGCAGGAATACCACCACACTTGTTCTTTTGCTTAAGCTAGCCCTCTGGATGAACCACTCTAGATTTTAGAGGAAAACCACTCTCCTTTTAAGACCCCCTCATGATGCCTCCAATAGGATACACCATCCCCACTAATGCTTTCCTACCTCAAGGCTTGACCATGTCATGATGCCTGTACCTGCCCCTCCGTGGTCACAAGGTTCTCTCTTCCAGTAAAAATCACTCCAAAGGGTCATTGGTTTCAAGTTTCCTTCTCCAAGAACCCACTGAACTCACCCCTTGTTGTCATATACAGTGAATTTATTGTCATTCAGTAAATCCTGACATTGTAGAAAGACACAAACATGCCTGTTTCTGACAGCATGTGGACAACACCCCCTGTCAGTTCACCATCCACATCCTACATACTCTCACATCTCCCAAGATCACTTGCAGTAGGGCTTGGAGGCAGGTGAGAGTAACAGCTGTAATCCAGGTGAGGGTCCATAAGCCTCCTCCCCCCTCCTTCCATCAGGGAGTGTCAATAGCTCCATTGACCACCATTACCATACACCATTTATTAGTCAGCTCGTTTTGTTGCCATGAATACCACTGGGCTAAGACTATTTCAACTCCAAGATGGTGATGAGATGATCATGTTATACCCCAGGAAAAAGCCACACTACAATTACATCTCAGGGGCTAGATGTCCTCACAGATAGAGTGTCAAAACATGAGGACCAGAACCTTCAACAGCAGGAAAGAAACACACTCTCCTCACAAAGCCACAGCCTGACTTCATAAAGGAATAAAACACCCAGGAAAGCCTTATTGGTGTTGTTTAATAATGAAGCTGTAAAGTGTTTGTGTTGCTGGCCCATGTACTCATGAGCAGTAAAATCTCCCCAGCATAGGTTTATAATGAAACAGGCAAACTAGAGAGGAGAAGAGAATGAGAAGCCCTGTTTGGGTGAAATGGCATCTTGTTACCCATGTTCTGTAGAGCAGAGAAGTTGCTTTAATTTTTGCATCAACCCAGAAAGTTAATTCAAAACTCACACTTGGTGGTTTTGTCAGAAATCTGCTTGGGCACATCCCTGTTCAAGAGCACCAGGTGGGTTCTTGACTTAGCTGTGAAGGTTATAATGACAGAAGTCCACACTATTTGAAATCTTTCTTCCAAGTGACATGGAGCAGAAAGCGGGAATGGCTGGGCTCTGAGCCTGCAGAGCTCGGGTCCACTCTGAGGTTCCCTCAGTGGAGTAGGGAGTGCTCTCGCCCTGAGTCCCTGAACCAAGCTGGCATTTCACTTTGGGAATACTGCACTAGTTTCAAGTCTAGAAGAAGAGTGACAATGGAGCTACGGAAGGGCTCAGTCAGTAAAGAGCCCGTGTACAAGCCTGAAGATCTGAGTTCTGATCCCTGGGACCCACGAAAGTCAGGCCTGGCAGCATGTGCCTGAAATCTCAGCACAGGGGAGTAGAGGAGAAAGGAGAGATCCCTGAAGTGTGCAAGCCATCCAGTGTACCTCCTCAGTGAGCACCCAGTCTCAGAAGATAAGATGAGCAACTGAGCAAGGCATCCTACACAACTTGTGGCTTCCATATCCACACACATGCACACAAGCGCCTGTGGAGTGCTCAGCCCTAAAGGACATCTATGCCACACCCCTCCTGCCACACCAAAGAACATTGTGAAAGAGGGTGAGGTGGTTTGAAAGAAAATGGCCCCCAAAGGGAATGGCACTATTAAGAGGTGTGGCCTTGTTAGAGTAGGTGTGGTCTTGTTGGAGGAAGTGTGTCACTGTGGAGGCGGGCTTTGAGGTCTCATATATACTCAAGATACTGCCCAGTGTGGTAGTCTACTTCCTGTTGCCTGTATATCAAAATGTAGCCAGCACCATGTCTACCTGAATGTCGCCATGCTCCCTGCCATGATGACATTAGACTAAATCTCTAAAACTGTAAGTTGCCATCTCAATGAAATGTTTTCCTTTATAAGAGTTGCCGTGGTCATGGTGTCTCTTCACAGCAATAAAAACCCTAGCTAAGGTAGAGGGTGAAAGAAAGACTATGTGAGCCAGGGGTTGGGGAGGAGGAGTGCTGCAAAATAGTGTCTTTTGGACATGGCAGGGCCATTGCACTCAGGAATTCATGGCAGCTACGGCTGGCTGTGTGTGCCAGACCAAACCAACCAGCATTTCCGCATGGAAAAGGGAGGGGCTTATGAGACCACTCCCAGCTGAGGAGCTGTTGGTAGGTAGAGACTGATGGAAGAGTTGTTTTCTGGGGTATGGGCCCTGGTTCATTGCCCATGTCCATGACCCTGCCCCGGTGAATGGTCCTACACCCGTGCACATCCAGGCAGCACTAACTGGACTCCGTGGGGAAGAGAGGGAAGAGGAGGAGATAAAGTTGGGAGGGGGATGTTGGGGAATCTGGAAGGAGTCACAGTGGGGAAGTGTGGGTTGGATATGATTAAACGACTTTGCACAGTACATGAAACTCTCAAAGAACAAACACAATCTATTCTTAAAAATGGTGCCAGTATTACAGCAAGCTAGTGCATATGGAATAATCGAGAAGCCGAGGATATGGTAATAGTTTGCGTTTTGAGACAAAACTAAGCCTGCAGAGAGGAGTTGTGGGAAACCCCTCACAGTGTGAACTGTGAACGGTCTCAGAGGAGAGGCAGCTCCTTGCACTAGCCTGTGCTCCTGTGGGCACACTCCTTTACCTGTGCCAAGGAGAGTGACTCTTGGAGGTTTGGACGTGGAATGTCCCTCCTAGGCTCATGTGTTTGTACATCTGATCATCAGCTCGTGGTACTGTTTTGGGAAGCTGTGGGGCCTTTAAAGGGGAGGGTCTTAGCAGGAAGAAGTGGTTCACAAGGAGGGCCTTGCAGTTTCTATTCCAGCCCTTACTCTGCTTCTCCCTCTCTTTGCTTCCTGCCCCCCCAAACATAAGCAAGCTCCCACAGCCACAGCTACAGGCCTTCCTGCTGCCTTCCCTTCCCCAAGCCAGGATGGTGCACATCACCCTAAACGGTGAGCCAGAGCGGGTCTTTCTTCCTTCCACGGCTTCATCCAGGTATTTCATCACAGCAACAAGAAAAACGACTACTGCAGAAGCTGTCTGAAATATTCTCTCTCTCATTTAAGAAAGCATCAATCAGAAGAAAGTTGTTAAGCATCTACTCCCTTCTGGGCATGGCATTTGAAAATGAGGGTACAATGGTAAATAAGCCAGCTGCAGCTGTCACTGTGGAATCATACCTTCTCAGAGAAGACAGGAAGAAAGATTGCATGAGTCATTCCTATTACCTTGGGCAAGTCTGGATAGAGATTAAGCATACAGAAGATGGATGCTAGTTGGGAAAAATCAGAAGAGCCTTCCTGGAGGAGGAGGTATTTACTTTGAGTCTTGAAGATGGTTTGTCTTGAGAGGAGGTGAAGGGTGTTAGCAAGACCAAGAACACTGTGGGCAGTAAGTGTAAGGGGTTAGCAGAAACTCAGGGAGTGTGGAGGTAGAGGGGACAGAGAGAATGTAAGAGTCCAGGACGGGGTGGAGAGCTGTGAAATGCTGTCCCCTGGACATGCGTGGCTATCGCACACAATTCGCAGTAGCTGTGGCTTCCTGTACACTATCAAGGCAGTTATTAATATTATTAATATTAATATTAATATCTACCCAGCATGGAGGAGGAGGGGCTCCCAAGTCCCCACCCCTTGATGAGGAGCTACTGCCAACTGATTCAGGAGGAGGAAGAGTCACATTCTTTGTAGGAGTGGCCACTGGTAGGTTTCCCATACCTCAGTGAATGAGTCCATGCCCATGTGCGTGTGAGCAGCGCTTACTGGACTCTGGTTGAAAACAAAAATTCTAAAGTGGACATAAAATTGGGAGGGACTGAAGGAGAGTTGCAGGGAGGGGACTGAGGATGGACATGATCAAGACATATGCATGAAGTTTTCAAAAATGTTTTTTTAAATATAAAAGGAAAATTCTATTTTTAATTTCTTTTCTATTTTATTTAACATTTTTATTTAATTTGTATGAGCATCTATACCATATGCATACCAAGTGTCCATGGAGGTCAGAAGAAGACATCAGATCCCCTAGAACTGTAGTTGTGAGCTGGGAATTTAACTCAGGTCCTCTGCGAGAACAGATGTGCTTAACTGCTGAGTGAGCTCTCCAGTCCCAACATATTTTTTAAAAGAAGCTACTGGCATATGTAAAGAGCCCCTAAATCTTGACATATTCACTAGTATATGTTACTCCCCTCGGGACTGTGGGCTGTGGTAAGAGCTTTCCCCCCACGTAGTCATCTTGAGCACACAGTGTTGAGGATCCTGAGAGGGTCCAGCTGCAGGGGAGTTTGCCAGGTTTGAGAGTCCTTACAGATGAAGAATATGTGTGAGCTAAAACCAAAACAGAGCAAAACAAAAACGCTCATAGACTGCCAAACTACAAGCCGAATTGATCAGGCTGGTTAATCTGTCATAACAAATTAATCCTAACAAACACAAAAAAAGTTTCTTTCTTTTGAAAAACTCCTTGTGAATGTGTGTGTATACATGTGTGCATCATATGTGTGTGTGCTAGCATGCACATTTGTGTGTAAAATATGTGTCTATGTAAGCATGTGAGTACAGACATATACATACCATATGTGTGATTGTGCATTTTTTTTTTTTTTGGTTTTTCGAGACAGGGTTTCTCTGTGTAGCTTTGTGCCTTTCCTGGAACTCGCTTTGGAGACCAGGCTGGCCTTGAACTCACAGAGATCCGCCTGCCTCTGCCTCCCAAGTGCTGGGATTAAAGGCATGCGCCACCACCGCCCGGCCAAAGAATAAATTCTTTTTTTTTTTTTTTTTTTTTTTTTTGGTTTTTCGAGACAGGGTTTCTCTATGTAGCTTTGCGCCTTTCCTGGAACTCACTTGGTAGCCCAGGCTGGCCTCGAACTCACAGAGATCCGCCTGCCTCTGCCTCCCGAGTGCTGGGATTAAAGGCGTGCGCCACCAACGCCCGGCTTTTTTTTTTTTTTAAATGATTTATTTATTATATATACAGTGTTCTGTCTGCATGTATCCCTGCAGGCCAGAAGAGGGCACCAGATCTCATTACAGATGGTTGTGAGCCACCATGTGGTTGCTGGGAATTGAACTCAGGACTTTTGGAAGAGCAAGCAGTACTCTTAACCTCTGAGCCATCTCTCCAGTTCCTTTTGTGATTGTGCATTTGTGAGGTCAGAGGATAACTTCGGGTGTCTGTCCTACCCTCCCTCTCCTTTGAGTCGGGCTGTATTATTATTCACAGCGGAGAGGCTTCATGATGGATCTGAAGGCCAAAGGCTCAAAAGATGAATAACACCATTGGGAGTAAAGCAAAGCAGGGGTGCAGGAAGTAGACGGTACATACCAGGCATCCAGGGTCATGGACGTTGCCCTTTACCCCTGCCCTTCAGCCATGCCTGGAAGCTTAGTCTCTGGAGGGATAACTTCTTAGTTATTTTTATACTGCTGTGATAAAACACCATGACCAAGGTAACTTATAAAATGAAGCATTTAATTTGGAGCTCATGATTCCAGAGGATTATGGTCTATGATTATCATGCTGGGGAGCATGGCATCAGGCAAGCAGGCATAGCTCTGGAGCCATAGCTGAGAATATATATCTAATATACAAGCACGAGGCAGAGAGAACTAACTGGAAATGGCATGGACTATTGAAACCTCAAAGCCCACCCCCAGTTACATACCTCCTCAAACAAGGCCACACCTCCTAATCCTTCCCAAACAGTCCCACAAACTGGGTACCAAGAATGCAAACATATGAGCCCATGGGGGCCATTTTTCATTCAAAGCACCATAGATGGAGAGTGGAGTTTTTGAGGGACCGGGACATGCTGGAAGTCTGAGGTCTTTTGTCTACACTGGGGTGTAGTTACCGCATGGGATGTAAGGGGAAGCAGAGGGAGGCTTGCCTCCACCTAGCAAGTGGTGTAAAATAATATGATTGGAGATGTGGGTTTCCTCAGTGTCGTGAGAAAGCAAACCAAAGATAACTGAGGCCTTTGCAAGGCAAATTGCAGCAAGCAAATCTAAAACAGCCTCTACCTTGTGCCTACAGGAGGGTGGCTGAGTGGCCTCAGTAACAGGCTAAACACAGAGAAAGCGCTAATCCTTCAGAAAACAAACGCGTACCACTAAACGGGTTTCATATCACACTTTTGCATTCATCATTTGAAGGCGTTTGAGAAGCTAACAGGGAAAGAATTAGCCACTTCAGCTGTAATACCTTGGATAATAGACTAATCCAGTTAAAAGTTTATAGGCCTTTTGATCAAAAGCCAGAGAAGTTGCCTAGGAAATGAATCAGAGCCACTTCTAAAATGTCCAAAAATAGTCATTTAAGAGAAAGCTTTTTTCTTGTCCCTGAAATATTCCAGGAGAGAGATGAAGGCTGACCTAGCGCTGTGGTTTAACGCAGTACGAGCAACACCGCAGACCTACGGTCCTCCAAACCCGAGGCAAAGTGGGAAATGAAAGCAGCTTCAAAAGATGCAAGGAATATGGAATTTTGATTTTAGGGAATTTGAACCAAGAACAGAGGAAGGGCCGCTGATTGTCTAGTGGAGAAAGGAAGTCCTCTGCCATTTCTATTAAGTCTGAAAAATATGTGAAAAGAACTCAGGCAAGAGCAAGATGTGTCTCTCATAGCTAAAATAAAAGGCTGACAGTAATAAAAGTTGGCAAGGATGTGGAGCAAGCGAGACTTACATTTTGCTGATAAGGGTGTATAGGGAATCTCCTTGGAAGTATCTACTAAGATTCACATGGCATACATCCTGTGACCTGGCAGTTCACCTTCTCTGTATGTTCCTAAGACAACTGTTCCAGTTAACTTCAGCTGCCATCTTGACTTAGTTTAGAGTCACCTGAGAAAGAGTCTCAGTTTGAGGGATTGCCTAGATCATATTGGCCTGTGGGCATGTCTATAGGGAACTGTCTTGACTGTTAATTGATGTAGAAGGGCTCAGCCCATTGTGGGCAACATCATCCCCTAGGCAGGTGGCCCTGGACTAGATAAGAAAACTAGCTAAGCATGGGTCTGGGAGTGAAACAGCAAAGAGCATTCCTTCATGGTTTCTGCTTCAAGTTCCTTTTTGAGTTTCCACTCTAATATCCATAATAGACTGTGACCAGGAAGTGCAAGCCAAGTAAACTTTTTTCCCCTAGACTATTTTGGTTTTGGTCAGAGTGTTTTTAATCACAGCAGTAGACAGGAAGCTAGGACAGCAACTAAATGCATATACCTGAATATGTACACATAGATATTTTCTACAGTGGTTTTCACAATAGCTCCAAGATGAAAACAATATGTGTCTATAACGGTAGAATAAATTGATAAACTAAGACAGTGATGAAAGAGAAAGAACTATTATTACATGCAGTGTGAGAAATACCCCTAGGCTCCATGTTGGACACAAAGAGTTTGTCCTATGTCATTCCCTCTTTTTAAAGCTCAGTGCTGGTTTCCTTTGATAAAGGCCAATGTGGTGACAGCCTGGAAGGGATTGAATTTAGAGGCTTACATTCAAGAGCCCATTGGGGTATGTTAGAGAGTCCACTGGGATCTGAGAAGGTTTAGTATCTTAATCCAGGGTATAGAATATAGAATATGCAATCAGCTGCTCATGTTCTGGGTTCCACATCCACAGATTCAGCCACATGCATATAGAAAAATATTTAGGGGAAAAAAATCACAGGCACACTATATACACAAAGACTTTTTCCTATCCTTATTCTCTGAACATCATGGTAGACACCATCATTTGCATAACATTTGCATAGCATTAGGTATTGTAAGGGATCTAGAGTTAGTTGAAGTAAAACAGAGGACATGTGTGGCTCATAAGTAGATAGCATACCATATTGCTAAAGGAAATAAGCATATGCAGACTCTATCCTCAAGGTGTCCTTGAACCGGCAGCCACAGACAACTATACACTCATCCTGAGGAAGGTATATGCTTGGATACCATGAAGAATATGTTTATAATGTGTATCTTAGAGATGGAGAGAGAGAGCTCACTGGCTAAGGGCACATGCTGCCCTTTCAGAGCACCAAGTTCTGTTACCAGTACCCACATCAGATGTCACCACCTCCATTAACTCCAGCTCTAAGGGGTCCAATGGCCTCCATAAGACCACACACAGACACACACACACACATATATATCTATACATAGATGTATATGTAATTAAAGATTAAATAGAATCTTTAATAATAATAAATAATCTTTATGTAGAATGTCATTATAAGTATCTATGGCTGGTGCCAGAGCCCAGCTCTTATTTGCATATTTTTCAGATGTTCATGGTTTCCACTCAGTCATGAATTTTGATTATAGCTTCCTGTCCTGCAACGGTTTAAAGGGTCCCTTACATGAACACAGTACCATTGTTGTTAGAACCAACCATAGGCTTGACTAGCTTTGCAGTGGACCTGACCAGTTTAGGAAAACACTAAAGGCCACCAGCCAAGGACAGGCACAGGACCTGCCATGTGACTCTGGCCTAAGCCTGGCCTGGTTCAAAGGCTTCCTCCAATGAATGAATCCCTCAAAAGAAGAAAGGAGGGTTGCAGAGATGCCTTAGTCTATAAGTTGCTTGCCTCGCAAGCATGAGGACCCAAGTCTGACTCCAGTACCTACAGACTGGAGTCTTACCCCAGTACCTATGAACCTGAGTCTGACCCCAGACTCAAGTCTCTCCCCCAGAACCTACAGATCTGAGTCTTACCCCAGTACATACGGACCCAAGTCTGACCCCCAGTACCTACATAAAAAGCCAGGCATCGTGCTGTGCACTTGAAATCCCAGCCCCGGGAAGGTGGAAACAGAATCGTAGTCCTGCCTAACTGGGAGCTTCAGACCAATGAGAGGCCTGTCTCAATCAAAGGTCCTGAGACTGTCATCAGGCCTCACAAGTACACACACACACAGGTGCTTGTGTACCTGTACACACATGTGCACACATACACACATGCATTCTTCGTTAAAGGAGAAAGGAAAGCCTTCAGTGTCCCACCAAGGAAAAATTTCATGGAATGTGTCTCTCTTTGGACTTCAACCATCATCCCCAAACACCAATTTTTACCAACTCTCTCTCATATTTCTCTACCCTGTGTGGTAACTGTCTAATACGCCATGCATTTTCCTGAGGGTCATGGTGTCTTTTTGTTTGTTCTATTTCAGAACTACCATGTCCCCACTGAGCTGCCTTGAGTGGAGCTGTGTCTTGCTACCACATATTAAATTTAGATTACGGAATATACCACTTATAATAACATCCTTTTAGTAATTATTTCAGTAATTTCTCACCCTCATAGGTTTGTCCTGCTTTAAAGCTCCCTGCCTTTAAATTATAAAGTGATCAGCTTTCTCTGTGTCTGTGAGTTTTTCCAGAGCAGAGGCTGCCTTTATTCTTTGAAGGGAGGGCAGTACAGAAAAGAGTTTTGTTTTGTTTTGTGTTTTGTTGTTGTTGTTTTGTTTTGTTTTGTTTGTTTGTTTGGTTGGTTGGTTGGTTTGGGTTTTCTTTGGTGGGAAAAGCTCCCAGAATTCCTGAGCCAATGTTAGCAGTCAGAGGCATGGGAACATCACTATTGTCTCAGCACAAACCTGCTGTTAACAGCAACAATAAAATACAGGGTAAGGACAGCTTAGCCTGTGGTCTGCTGGGAGAATTGGACGGCAATATTGTCCATGTCCCTTGCGAGGCGTAAAGCAATGTAAACAGCTTATAAATATTGATGCAGCCCTCCGCTGCTGCAGCTGAATACTGTAGAAATCGATCTAAATTGCATGTGGCACCCAGCCACCTGCAGGAAAGAATGTAAGTAGGAAATTCTTGGACTTATTTGTTTTTCCACAGGACTCCTCGAGCCGGTTGGGGAGAGGGGATGACATGAGATTCAGAATGAGAAGGGTCTTGTTTGGGTTGATTCTCTCCCACTGACCTTATGCTGAACCTCCTTGAGAAAGAAAAAGTCACCGCTTGGATCTCCATAAGGCTGTAGCCCAAGTTACCAGCCCCCTGCTCTGAGGCTGGTACAGCATGCACTTGAGTGTGGTAGTTTTCCAAGTGGCTCTCTGGGAGCAGGGTGGTCTGTGTGGCAGATGCAGAGACAAATCCTTCAGCCCTCACATCCCTGCAAGTATTTGTTACATCATCTTCCTTCTTGTTACCCTTATTGTAGAGACTGTTGGTCCAGCTTCCTCCTTCTGGCCACCACCAGTAAAGGGGAGTCTGCTCTGGCCACACCTTCGGCCTGTGCTCTATTCCCTGCCCAAACCACCATGGTTGCCTCAATCCACTGGAATGGGTCCCACTAGAAAGCCCTAGAAGTTTTTTAAGAGACATGTGTTGTTGACTTGCTAGAATACACACGTCCATCTTGTGTCAACTCATGTTATGGACTGTCAAGGCTAAGATGAGCATCTGTCATGAAGCAGATGGGGGCGACAAAACTACGCTTTCTAATTTTAAAAATTCAAAGCATGCCAGGGACCTGGTCTCAGTTATAGCCTTGGAGGGGGTGGTCCTTGACCTTTGTAAATATAATCATTTATTATTCTCTCTCTCTCTCTCTCTCTCTCTCTCTCTCTCTCTCTCTCTCTCTCTCTCTCTCACACACACACACACACACACACACACACACACACACACAC
>CABHPP010069044.1:0-27467 GCA_902168425.1 Peromyscus attwateri | reverse complement strand
AAAAAAAAAATTTGCAAGTAAATGGATTAAACTATAACAAATCATCCTGAGTGAGTTGACTCAGACACAGGAATACAAATATGGTATGTATTCACTTATATGTGGATATTAGCTGTTAAGTCAATGGTAAATAAACTATAATCTTTAGAACCATAAATCTTAGATATATAGCAAGGGACTGGAGACAGGGGCTAAAATGATATCCCTAGGAAAGGAACATTGAATAAATAGCTATAGATAGATGGGGATAGGCTGGAATCATAGGACCCAGTGGGGAACAGGAGGCACGAGTGGAGCAAGTGAGAGAATATAAGGAGAGACCGGTAAAATTAGTTGCCATTTGAAAGGTAGAATGAAAACCTAACACAGTAGAAGCTTTCTAACATAAACACATATATGAAGGGAATCTAAATGGGACTGTCATACAATTGGGGAGACAGCCATAATTGGACATCTCTTTTCACCAAAGGAAGCATCTAGTACTGGAAATGGGTTACATTTAATTGAGTTGTTGGTCTGTAGGAATTCCCAAACCATGTAGGCTATTGCAAAGACTATATGTTGCTCTCCAAAAACTAACATGAAGGGATCATTGCTGAAGATAACACCCACACAACTCATTGGATATACTGAAGTCGAGGTGGTGCCTATATAGAGCCTTTACACCTGTGTGGTAGAATCTTAGGTATAGGAGGAAGGTACTCTGCAGGCTAGCAAAGGAGAAAAATGAAACACCATTGCAGCCCACAAATCTTTTCCTCCACTATAGTGTCCAACCTGCAAGATATGTTAGTGCAATGGTGGCACAAAGTTTGTGGATGCAACCAACTAATACCTGATTTGACTTAAGGCCTATTCTACTAAATGGAACCCATAACCAGCACTGCTTTGGTGACCAAGAATCTGAGATAAGATAGCCCATTAGGATAAAACCTAATATTACTGTTCAAAAATGTAGCAATCAAATGACTCCTAATGACAATCTGCTATATTCAAAGATCAGTGTCTTACTCAGCCATCATTAGAGAACCTCTCTCCAGCAACAGATGGGAACAAATACAAAGACCTACATCGGGCATTTTAAAGAGAATGAGAGACTTTGGAGCACTTAGTCCTAAATGGGATGTCTTCATCAAATTTCTTCCCTCAGGACTCAGGGAACACTGTGGAAGAGAGGTAGAAAGAGTACCTTTTGAGTATATATTATAGTTTCCAATTAAGTGCTTTTTGGGGGGTGGGGGTGCTGGGGATGTCTTTCTGTATGCTGTGAATGTGTTGCTCTTATTGATTGATAAATAAAACATTGATTGGCCAGTAGCCGGGCAGGAAGTATAGTATAGGTGGGATAAGAGAGAGGAGAATTCTGAGAACAGGAAGGCTGAGTCAGGAGTTGCCAGCCAGACACAGAGGAAGCAAGATATAAAAGTACTGGTAAGCCACAAGCCATGTGGTAATTTATAGATTAATAGAAATGGGTTATTTTAAGATATATGAACTAGATAGCAAGAAGCCTGCCACAACCATACAGTTTATAAGTAATATAAATCTCTGTGTATTTACTTGGGTCTGAGTGGCTGCAGGAGCTGGGTGGACACAGGAAAACTTCAGCTGGGGGTGGGTATTCCTGAGTGTGTGAACTAATAGGTCTCTGTGTCTACATCTGTTTCTTATGTCTTTTCTTGGGCTCTTTTCCTTCTGTTTGTTTGGAATAATAAGATATTATTC
Source organism: Peromyscus attwateri (assembly GCA_902168425.1). Classification (NCBI taxonomy): domain Eukaryota; kingdom Metazoa; phylum Chordata; class Mammalia; order Rodentia; family Cricetidae; genus Peromyscus; species Peromyscus attwateri. The sequence continues at coordinate 25,742 of CABHPP010069044.1, read as the reverse complement.
CAATGTACATTTTTGTTTTTCGTATTTTAAATTATTACAATCCTGTAGAAGCCTGTTTGTTTTCTAATGAGAGACAGAAAGTGGGTGGATCTGAGTGAGAGGGAAGGTGCAGACAAATTGGGAAAAATAGAGGGAGGTAAAACCGTAATCAGGATACATTATATGAGAAAAAAGCTATTTTGAATAAAAAGAAATGAAAACAAACCAAAAAAAAAAAGCAAAATGTCTGGTCATTACTGAGAAACCCAAAGCTGAGTTAAATGTCATGGGTATTTTTACTATGGTGTTGCTGTTTCAAGTGATACAATAAATTTGCCATCTCCTTTTGTACAAAAAGAAAGAAGGAAGGAAGGAAGGAAGGAAGGAAGGAAGGAAGGAAGGAAGGAAGGAAGAAAAAAAAAGCTGTTAAGCTGTTTATGATGGTACACACCTTTAATCCCAGCACTGGATAAAACAAACGTAAGGAGAGTCTCTGAATTTGTGGGCAGTCTGTTCTACATAGTAAGTTTCAGGACATTCAAGGCTACACAAAGAAACCCTGTCTTGAAAAACAAAAAGACAAGAAAGAAAGAATAAGAAAGAAAGAAAGAAAGAAAGAAAGAAAGAAAGAAAGAAAGAAAGAAGGGAGGGAGGGAGAAAGGAAGGGAGGGAGGGAGTAAGGAAGGAAGGAAGAAATAGAAAAATGAAAATAATTGACTATATTTCAAGGACTGGGATAAAGAAAAAACAACTTGTTTTGTAAAAATGCTACCTACCAGTAAGCCAGCATTAATTTTTCAAATACTTTTTAACTCAGAGCACAGTCAGATAAGAGCCAAGTAGAGAGTTTATTTAAAAGATTGTTATTAACAGCAGTATTTGCAATTTTAAGCATCCAGCTAACCTGCACATTGAATTCCTCTGGGTGCTCATTTCCATTAAATCTAACTTTTGTGAAGATTAGTTTAGATTAAATCCTAGAATTGACATTTGAGACACCTGTCCAAGACTGCACTTAATAAATGATTCAATCCCTCCCTTTGGCATTACTAGAATTCATCTTGTCTTATGTAGTAAACAGGAAGCACAAAAAAAATAAATGTACCATGTGGTTGCTTTGTTCTTGCAAAAAGAGCTGAACAAAAATCCAATCCACCAAACTTATTATTTGGATAGCGTTCCTTAACCTAATGATTGAGTCACCTAGTGACATGAAGTGCCCATTTACTGGCAGGTGTTAGCATCCCCATTAATAACAGGGTTTGAGACAGGGAACCCATAGAGCAGAAATTCCTGAATGCAGATGCCCATGAAATTTGGCCTAGCTTCCTGACCTGCCTTGCCAGTGCCTGCATGGATTTCAGTGGGAACGACAGCACCTGCAGTCTGCCCACTCATCCCTTGTGGGGTAAAGTGGAAAAGAACTGCTGTGTCTTATGTGACGGGAACTCAGAGCAATGAACTTGAAGAAGCAGTGGTTTAAAAAAAAATATCAAAACAAAACAGACATCCCAGGCTCATTCTAATGAAGCATACCCTGGCATTACTATTTCTCTTTCAGATGTATGATGGTAAGCTTGAATATGAGCATGATTCTCTTTTAAAAACATTTTTGTTTGTTGAAAATTCCATACCTCTGTATGTACAAAGATCATACACATTCCAATCTTGCCCCTCCATCCTCTCCAATATATCCCATTCCTACCTTCATGCATTTAAAAAAGAAATGTCCCACAACATGCAATCTGGGCTGCCCATATGTGAGTGTAGAGCTATTCCCTGGTGCCTAGGCAGCCTCCTAGTGGGCACATCAAACTACAGAACAATGGCTCTTCCTCCCCAGCCATCATTAACTAGCAATAGGTTGTTGGTTAAGGCAAACACCCATAACTGCTCACAATCCTGAGAGTAAGTGACTGTGAGTGCTCAGCCCTAAAGGAGACATCTCTATCATCACCTCTCTAAAGCTTGTGAAGCATGACTCTTTTAAGTGTGTCTTGGGGATCAGACAGATTTGAGATTTATATTAGGGTAGAACGTGTCTTGTCCTGTTCCTTTCAGTTACCTGGGATATGTTTCATTTCCTTATCTATTGCAGTAATATTAGATCTAGGAAAAACAGCTTAAAGTTAATTCTCTACCAGTTCTTTCTTTTTCTACCTCTCCCCTCTGCTATATGATAGACAACAATGAGTTGCTCTTTTTAATTGCTAACTTATTTATTGGGCCTCTGTAGTGGGTAGCCATTCCAGCTTTGGTCTGGAAGTTCCAACCCCCATTAAGGCTTCTGTAACTATCACGCCTACAAGGCGGGGCCAAGGGAGGCCCTGAAGACCTGAGATCTGGACGCACGGCACTCTCTTCTTTCCTGGACCTGGATGCGAGAGGTAGACCGAGGAGGGTTCTCCAGAGAACACCGCCGGACTGCGCTGCGTCTTTTCCAGAACCCACCACCTACCTATCCCTTCATTTGTAAGTTACCCACTAAATAAATCTTCCTTTTAACTACGTGGAGTGGCCTTAGTAATTACATCAATAGGCCTCTGCCACCAAAGAGATCTCTGCCAGCAATCCAGTCCAATCAATTACAGAAGACTTCTTGTTCGTGCCTTTTTCAAGCCTGTAATGTGTACAATAAGATGTTCTTCTATCAGTGTTCCCCTAGAGGCATATTTCCTGATTGTTGATCCTTAGTCATTTGGATTTTTCCAAAGGCTTACTGTGAACCTAGGATATGAATAGCAACGTTTCATTCAGGAAGACAAAACACTTGGGAGTAAGAAGGAGACTCTGCAATGAATCATGTCAAGGTAGATGACAATGATAAAGGTACCCCTGTGGGCCAATGGAATGCAACCCTGCAGAAACACTCTTAATAGTCTAGAACCGTAAAGTTTATGATGCTTGAGAAATCTTAAGCAAGCTCTAAAAACCACTGGTGGACAGCTGTTCAGTGGTGTTTTCATTCCTCTCACTTCAGGTCTGTTGTTTCTGAGGCCAGAGTGGCCTTCATTTTGGCTCCAGAAAAGCCCACAAAGATGTAACCATCCTGGCAGTTGGAGGCTTTACACAAGAGTCTGCACAGGGAACTGACAAGGCCTCCCAGCACTCTAAAATAGAACCTTCCACTCAGCCAATCAGAAATGCTTACCATCCTCCTTTCACTAATCTCACTTGCACACCTACAATGGCCCTCAATAACTTACCATGATATTTGAAAGCACAAATGCTATAGCCTGTGTACCCAGTTTTGACTGTCTGCTCCTTAGTCTACCTGTTATCCGCCATCATTTCCATTTATTCAATGACAGAAAGTACTTGTATGGGTAATTCTGTGACTCAAATTAACTCTACCCATAAATTCTTGCCATAAAAATCTGACACATTATTTTCTTTACATTAGGTCACATTGTGGCTGATTCCATATGCTTTGTTTCCCTATCAGAATAAAAGTTCCCAGAAAAACCATATTCCCAATCCATTGTGGGTCACAAAACCTAGAAAAGCTTAACATACACTTGCTAAATACAGCAATGAAGGAAAAAAAAATGAAAAATACACTTTCCAAACACTGGCTTGCAATTTATCACTTCTGAAACTCACCTTCAGAATTATTAAATTTTTATTCGTTTTATAAGATTAAATTGAATGCCTCCTTTTTTTGGAATCCCATCTATTTTCCTCCTTTCCCTGCAAATATGCATCCAACTCTTCACACACTTAACATGTTCATCATGTGTTTTTATAATTTTAAGTATTTGTTTTTTTCTGATATATTTAGAGGCAAAGAATGTATTATCTATGGTGTTTTGACGCCTTCAAACTAGTACAAGGTACTCAATAAATATTGGAATGGTGAATAAATATATTTACTCAGCTAAACATTTCAATAGACAGTAACTAATCATGCAATTACTGCCTAGATCGCCCTCTGCTGTAGAAAGGGTAGAAAATCTGGGATCTTCAAAATGAGTTGCCTCTGCCTCCCGAAAAACAGGAAGAAGAAAGGACTAAGCATTCTACGTGTAACAACTACCTTAGAGAGGCACTGACTGAGGAAGAAATGGTCAAAAAAAATCTTCTTTAGTAATATATTATGGTGACAAAATGAAACTATATTACACTTATTTGTGAGGTCCTTTATTTCACAATAACAGTAAAAGTCAGTGATCCCCATAGATTTGCTTAGACTAGCTAAAATTCAGAAGTGAATGTCTAAGGTATCCTGGAGAAGAAACATCTTGATATTAATATTGTTTAATTCTCTTTTAAAGAAAACCCCTTGTTGTTGCATTCATTCATTCATTAGTTAATTGAGGCAAGGTCTCTGTGTGTATCCTCAAAACTGTAAAACTCCCTAGGAATACCAGGGTGGCCACCAACTCAGTCATTCACTTGCTTCTGCCTCCCGTGTGCTAGGATTAAAAGGTATGTCATTATACCAGGCTCTAGTTAGTTCACTAAAGCCTCCATGAATCACTCATTTATAGTCTACTAAATTGAAACCAAGCACCATGTTTTTATACATGTTACGTGCATGGTGCTTGTGTTGGAGAAGCTGCTGATTAGATCAGCAAACAAAAATATCCCTAAAATTCTTGAGTTCATAGGGCCCATCACAGAACACAGCACAGATAGCAAAGATCAACCACGGGATAAACATTTTTCAAATCTTTCTTTGCTCATACTTCAGCTGAAAAGGCCTCTCCTGGAATTCAACTAAGTTGTTTTAAGCCTGATTTTAAAAAATACATTTATCTATGTTTTTTTGCATGAAGCAAAAAGCATATCAGTTTTTAAAAACTAAATCAAATCCCCACATCTGACAGAGGGCTGATCTCCAAAATATATAAAGAACTCAAAAAGCTAGACATCAAAATACTGAACAATCCAATTAAAAAATGGGCTACAAAGCTTAACAGAGAATTCTCAATAGAAGAATCTCAAATGGCTGAAAGGCATTTAAGGAATTGCTCAACATCCTTAGTCATCAGGGAAATGCAAATCAAAACATCTTACACCTGTCAGAATGGCTAAGATCAAAAACACTGAAGACAGCTTATGTTGGAGAGGATGTGGAGAAAGGGGAACACTCCTCCACTGCTGGTGGGAAGGCAAACTTGTACAGCCACTCTGGAAATCAGTATGGCGGTTTCTCAGAAAGTTGGGAATAAGTCTTCCTCAAGACCCAGTTATACCACTCTTGGGCATATACCCAAGGAATGCTCAATATTACCACAAGAACACATACTCAACTATGTTCGTAAAAGCATTATTCATAATAGCAAGAACCTGGAAACAACCTAGATGTCCCTCAAATGAAGAATGGATAAAGAAAATATGGCACATATACACAATGGAGTACTACTCAGCAGTAAAAAACAATGATATCATGAAATTTGCAGGCAAATGGATGGATCTAGGAAATATCATCTTGAGTGAGGTAACCTAGACTCAGAAGGACAAACATAGTATGTACTCACTCATAAGTGGATACTAAATGTGAGGGAAGGGATGGCTAGACTGCAACCCATAACTCCAGAGAGGCTAGCTAACAGGGAAAGACCCTAGGAGGGACACATGGATGACCCTGTGAAGAAGTGGGTGAGATCTACATGAGTGGACTGGGGGCGGGGGATGGCAGAGGGCGAGGAGTGGGGGATGAGAACATAGGGAAATGGGAGGGTCAAGCTGGAACAGGGACAGAGTGGGAGGGCAGGGAGGAAGATACCATGATAGATGAGGACGTCATGGGAATAGGAAGAGGCAGGGTGCTGGGGAGGTTCTCAGGAATCCACAAGGTTGACCCCACCTTGGTCTGCTGGCAGTGGTCCAGAGGGGGCCTAGACTGGTCTACTCTGGTGACCAGTCTAGCAAATAACCTAGCTGTTATCATAGAGCCGTTGTCTAGTGACTGATGGAGGCAGATGCAGAGATCCATGGCCAGGCACCAGGCTGAGCTCCGGGAATCCAATTGATGAGATGGGGGAGAGATAATGCAGGCGAGGGACATCGAGATCACAATGGGAGGATGTGCAGAGATGATGGACCACACTAGTGGAGGCCCATGAACTGTGGACTGGTGGCTGTGGAGCCCCCATGGGACTGGACTAGGCCCTCTGGATACGGAGGGTGGTTGATTGGCTTGAACTGTTTGGGGGGCACCCAGGCAGGGGGATCGGGATTTGTCCCTGGTGTATGGGCAGGCTTCTGGAACTCGGTGCCTGTGGTGTGACGCCTTGCACAGCCTTGGTGCAGTGGGAGGGGGCTTGGACCTGCCTGGGCTCAGTGTGCTGGGCTTTGCTGACTCCCCATGGGAGACCTCGATTTGGGGGATGTGGGGATGTGGGGTGGCTTGGGAGAGAGGGCTGGGGGGTGGGAGGAGAGAGTCTGTGTATGGCATGTGGAGTGAGTAGAAAATTTCTTAATAAAGAAAAAAAAAATCACCGGGCGGTGGTGGCGCATGCCTTTAATCCCAGCACTCGGGAGGCAGAGGCAGGCGGATCTCTGTGAGTTCGAGGCCTGCCTGGGCTACAGAGTGAGTTCCAGGAAAGGCGCAAAGCTACGCAGAGAAACCCTGTCTCGAAAAACCAAAAAAAAAAAAAAAGAAAAAAAAATGGTTCTGAAACAGAGAGGTTGGCATAACGTAATTTCTTATCCTTCAGGCAAGATGGTAATCCCCAATTTACTATGAAACATTTCTTTTGACTGTTCTGTTTCTAACATGGCTCCTTCATGCTTTCAGGTACTGTGGTGAGAGAGAAATTTTCTGATCCTCTCACTGAGTGCTCCTTAACTCACATTCAGTATCCCACAGAGACATTTTTTTTCTTTTGTCTCATAATACTTCTTCATTGGCTCCATGTTCTCAGGCTGTACAAATTTCTTCGTATTTCTATGTATGATACTTTTGCTGACTAGTTTTATGTCAACTTGACACAAGCTAGAGTCATCTCAGTTGACAGAAACTCAATAGAGAATATGTCCCCATTAGAAAGGCTGTAAGCAAGCCTGTAGGGCATTTTCTTAATAAACAATTGATTCAGGAAGGCCTAATTCATTGTGTGTGGATGCTGGGTTGGTGGTCCTGGGTTCTACAATAAAGCAGGGTGAGCAAACCATAAAAAGCAAGACAGAAAACAGCATTCCTCCATGGCCTCTGCATCAACTCCTGCCTCCAGATTCCTGCCCTGTTTGAGTTCCTGCACTGACTGCCTTCCATAGTGAACTGTGATATGGAAGAATAGGCAAACCCAAGATGCTTTTGGCCATGGTATTTTACCACAGCAATAGTAACCTTAACAAAAAGAATACTAATATATATATTATGTCGTCTTACAACTATGACACCCTTGAGACAGTTGTAAAGAAATCCTCATCTTACTGCCTGCCTCTGGGCAGTCAGAACTCTCAGTATTCCATTTTCCCTCCCTTCCTTCCCCCTGTTTTCTCCTTTCTTTATTCTCATTTTTCCTTACCATTAAACCAGCATGGGAATATTTTTCAGAGATATATTCAATTTGATTTCTACATCAGAAACTCAATACAGATGAGGTAAAGAGAATCTGTCCATGTACCCTGCATTCTCTCTCAAGTTGCATTCATTCAAATGTCATCATGTCCTTGCAGAAAGTTAAGACCTTTGAATGGTCATTATGTTACCATTGTTACCAAAGGATTGAAAAACAAAGGCTCCTGCATTCAAAGAAGTCTTATTAGCAACATTTACTAATGAGATTAATATTTAATGTTCCTTTAGAATTTATAGCTGTGGTTCAAAAGAATGCTTATTGTAGTCTACGTCTGGATAAAATGGAGTATTTAAAAAAAAACAGAGTAAAAGTTAAAAATAATTAGAATAGGTTCAAATAGCAATAGTTCTGTTTTGTTTGTTTTGTGTTTACAAAGACTGTGCATCCATAGTGCACCAAGTTCGTTATCGAGTATGTTTCACACAGTGGCTCCTACTACTATGAAACTCTCTTCGATGATTTTATTTATAAAACAATAGCCACAGAGATACATGAAATCTCACGGTTCAGTGACTGTCATCTAACCAAGTCATATGTGATTGAATCATCCAGGGTTAAATAAAACACCTGCCTCCAAATATGTGTTCTCTGAGGTTTCTGTGGTTGCAGTCGCACCCTCATACAACTGACCTCAGAGATGGGAGGACAGATGAAGAATAAGAAAGATTTGAAGCAATGACAGTGTGACTTACTAAACCGTAGCAGCAAAATATTACATTTTCACAATGTGCACCGGACATTCCCAAACCAATACTCTCTGAAATCATCAATTCAACACAAACACTCTGTAAGAAGAATAAAAATTTAGCTAGCTATTTGTTATTAAATTAAAAGTGAAAATAAACACCAAACAAGAAACCCCTTATATTTATACAAAGGAGACAGATGCCAACAGCTGTTTTTAAGGGTGTTTTACATACAATTCCCCAGTGGTGCAGATGTCTTGGTATGCTTGATTTACTCTTTAACAAGCGTCTCAGTATTTCCCAAGCAAATATTTCTGGCAAATATATTCTGAATGGATGTACCAGTGACTGCCATCTGCATCAAGTAGCAAGACAAAAACATGATATTTCTTTATAGTAATTATGTAATGAATGTAAAAAATGTATCTTATGTAGTAAAAGATGTATATGTAATAAGATGTAGTCAACATAAGCTTATGTAATACATGTATCCAGTTTTCACCTTGTCTCTCTGATTTCCAGCATAACTCCCTCCCTTACCTACCCATTCATGTAACTCTGTGTGTTCTCTATGTCTATTATTTTGACATAAAAACTGAATCTTAGATGTTTTTCATTTCATCATATGATTCTTAAACTGAGATTAGTCACTCTTAAATAGTTCTCATTTCTAAACTACGTTTAATTGAAATGAAATTACATTAATTTCTCTGTTCCCTTTTGCAGCAGGAATCTTAAAAGGTCTTATTAATTAAATCAAACCTGGGCCAGTTATTGGGGTGAACACTGGAAGATCAATGAACCAGAACAAGCCACAGCTAACCTCACCTGGCCAACTTCTCAGCCGATCTTGTTTTCCTCAGACTGGAAGCTTCTGTGTCCTCATATCCGAATGGCTCTCAGCTAAACTGTGCTCCAAAGCCTGAATGCTTAACCAGCCAAAATACTTAACCAGTCAAATGCTTCTCCAGGCCAAATGCTTCTAGTTTCTGGTCCTCATGCCTTATATACCTTTCTGCTTTCTACCACCACTCCCTGGGATTAAAGGCTCGCTTTCTGGGATTAAAGGCGTGTGTCACCAAGCCTGGCCGTTTCCAGTGTGGCCTTGAACTCACAGAGATCCAGAGGGATTTCTGTCTCTGGAATGCTAGGATTAAAGGCGTGTGCTACCACTGCCTATCCTCATGTTTAATATTGTGGCTGTCCTGTTCTCTGACCCCAGATAAGTTTATTAGCGTACAAAATATTTTGGGGAACACAATACCACCACACCCTTTCTTCTCTCTAATCATCTAATCATCTAATCTCACCTACCTTCTGATGAATCCCTTCCCTATTCTCCTCACTCTGAAAATTATAGTATCTTTTTCCTTGATCATCATTGTTACATATATATACATATATATATATATATATTATATATATATATGTGTGTATAAAGATATATATATATATATATATATATATATATAAAATCACTTATTTCTTGGTTTCCACACTGAATTTAGAATTAATGTATTTTATATATCTAATGACTGCTGTGTTTTTTAATACAATATGTATTAATTGAAATGCTAGTTAAAATTAAGGTCTAAATCTGTGAATAAATATCTTTAAAGCATTTTTTTAATGAGTAAAAGTATTTAATCATGGGAAGAAAGCTACTCACAATTGGGCATGGTGGGCCATGTCTACAATATAAGCATTTGAGGGACCAGAGCCTGAGGTTTTATAGGTTTGGTACATTTCAGTGCTACAATGTCTGGGCTACATAGTGAGTTTCCAGGTCAAGCTGGGCTACAGAGTAAGATACGGTCTCAGAACACACACAGGTCTGATGAGATGTCTTTGCAGGGCAGTAGTTCTCAACCTTTCTAACGCTGGGACTCCTCAATAGAGTTCCTCATGTTGTGGTGACTCCAACCATAAAATTATTTTTTTCGCTACTTCATAACTGTAGTTTTGCTACTGTTATGGATCATAATGTAAATATCTGTTTTCTAGTGGTCTTAAATGAACCCTGTGAAAGGGTCATTTGATCCCCAAAAGGGTTATGATCCTCAGGTTGGAAACCACTGGATTTAGTGGGTAAAGGCATTTGCTGCCATGATGGTCTGATTTATTAAGTCTCTAGAACTTACATGTTGGAAAGCTTGACCAACTCCTGTAAACTGTCCTCTGACATTCATATGTGCCATATCATACACACACACACACACACACACACACACACACACACACACAAATCCACCACTAAATAAATATTACTAAAGATTTAAAACAAAGTAAACACACAAACAGAGAGCCATTCAAACCTGAGTAGAAAAGTTCCAATATAAGCACATGGTATAAACTTATTAAAGTTGGTGTTGCTTTATTACTGATTGATACATTTTTATAAATATAGGTATTATCATATTATTCAGATTCTAGTCCAACAAAAGCCTATATAGCCTTGAGCTAACTCACACAAGCAGGAAATCTCTTCTTTACAGAAAAGAAAACAAAAACGTTCTGGGCAACTCAACAAGGAGTCAGTTCATGTGGGGATTGATAGACTGCAATGGACATCAGAAAAATCGAATTCTGTAACTTTGTGACTCCCAAGGCCATGTTGAAAATCTAGAACCTTTGATACTACTAGTGAGTCAACTTGGCTTCCTTTAAATTTAAAAGGAGAAATCCATGCTCATTAAAAAAAAAAAAAAGCCCAAGGGCAGTGTGATTCTCTCAAACTTTTCAATAATGTGTACTACATAACCTAATTCAAATCCACAAGTACAAGGTTAAATATTGAATCTGCTATTCCAAATGTATATCCAGCATAAGTTACAACCAAATGTACTATAACTAATATTTTGTTTAACATATGCTTAACTTCCATTGAGTTCTACCTATTCTTGTTTACTTTCTCAAATAGCAACTAACACAAAAATGATAGATATTTTCATGAAGATTATTATTTCAATTGTAATATAGGCAGAGCTATGTTTGGAATTTCTAATGATTGTAATGTGTGTTTTTTTTTATGCTTCGTTAGTCTCAGAATATTCCTAGCTAAACATGAATAGAGTTGAAACAGAAATAATTTTGTGTACTTGTTCCATAAATATAAGAGGTTTCAATACTGCTCCATCATTTGACCATGTTCATGTTCTATGTTTGGATTATATGCTTTATTCAGTTCATGACAGCAGTGATAAGTACAGACCACTGCTAGTCCTCTTCTATTTCATGAGACCCCAATTCAGAATGTGATGCTCCTGATGGAGCCGGAACAGCTCAGTGTAGATTTTCAGCCTCGAAGTGGCTTTCTCCAGTTTTTTCTGGAATGTATGAGGGTGTGAATGTGTGTGCTTGCGTCAAGATGCTTAATGTCTAGGAAGTGTGTTTCATTGCAAAGTCATTGGGTAGAAGACTCACTCTGTGTGTGTGTGTGTGTGTGTGTGTGTGTGTAGTGAAAACTGGGTGAGAATCCTTGGGATTCGAATCTCAGTGGCATGCATTTTTCAGGTTGAACAGATTCTATGCTCTGTGATTCTTTTCTTCCTGAATAATATTGCCAAATTCTCAAGCTCAACATAAGAAATAAAGAAATGCTTTCATCCACAGAAAATGCAGGACACAGTGCACCACTGAAAGGAAAACATGAGTCAATACTGCTATAACTAGTTTCATCTCCTTAGCCAGAAAATACCCTTGCTTTACAGGTGTTTATTTTCCCATGTTTTGCTCCTTTTCTACTTTTTTCCATCTTTTCTTTGTCTTTAGGCCATGCCTTGAATATGAAATGATGTAGCTAGCTAACAATCATGTATTCTATGAAAACTTGTTTTTACAAATATACCTTTAATTACATGTTGAGGAGTTGAACATGGTATATGTCCTTAAAATTTTTGATTTCTGAATTTTCCATTGAATTTAATTACTTTGAAGTTTTGATGTTCTACTGGATTTGCTGTGGATATGTGTGTGTGTGTGTGTGTGTGTGTGTGTGTGTGTGTGTGTGTAGCTAATATTCAGGATTTTAGAATAGAGAGATTTCAGAAGCATCCGCAATCCTGGCACTCTCTGTCTTCTAACAGAGCCGCCAGAAGTTTCAGTCTGTTGTGTCTCAGTACCCACGTAGCGTTGCGTAAAACGTGCAGTTTTCTTAAAATTGCCCCTTCCACTTTCTGTTTTATTTATCTTCTCATTTATTCATTCTCTTAGCAAACAGTTTGGGAGAGATTTCATGAGGCAATTGTCATGATGAAGTCTAAACAGGCATAGACTTAAAGTTGGCTAAAGAAGCTGATAGTCTCATGGAGAGAAAGGCAACCGTTCAGTTTCACTGTTGAGTTTGTAATGAATAGGATGGCCTAATTGATTGATGCTGTAAGGGACCAGTACTCACAGCATAACTTAGTGCTACAGGGTTTAGGTGAGGTTTCCCTAAAGAAGTGATCATTAACTCAGAAACAACAGAGTAAAAGCAAGAGGAATGGAGACATTACTATCATATTACATCCTGCTATCTTCGTTCATGGCCTGATTATACTGATCTTGGCTGAGGGAGGCAACTCTCAGTAATGTCTTGCTGTCATCCCTGTTGGCTTCAGTGTCTACCTAGAAAGGCCCAATCTGCACTCATACTTCATTCCGTCCTCTCTTTAATACCATTGATGTCCTCCTCTATCAAGTACACAGACACAGAAACCAGAAATTTCCATTTCAACCTAAGTGTATTTATGACCTTTGTGTAATGACATAAGCCTACAATCTTAGTACTAGAGAAGCTGAGGCAGGAGGAATGTAAAGCCACTTTGGGAGCCTATCTTAAAAATACAAAAAGCAAAACAGTTACTATTTATTTAATTGTTTCCTTTGAACAATTCACTTGAACATATCCCCAGTGCCTCAGAGACTAAATTCTCACGATCTTCCTGATACAACTTATTCTAGACAGTTAATTGTATTCTACCTATGAATGACACCATTTGGGATTTTTTTTGGTCCAAGTCATACAATCTGAAAATAATTCTCATTTTCCATTTGTACAAATCTTAGTCCCACCAGCTTACTCTATCTGGAAGCCATATCCTTCCACTAGTCTCGTTACTGCTCATCTTGTTAGGATGACCACGACTCACTCTTGGTATCACATCATGTTATTTGTAACAGATACATTTGATCTCTTCTTCTTCTTTTAAAGGAATGCTATTGGTTCCCATAGTAACCTTAGCCATGTGAATTTGACTAACTTTCTAATATAACGATTACTGGTACAAACGACTTCAAAACTAGCTAGCCCATGTATCAGCCCATTGTTTTACCTCTTCTTAGGAAAAGTATCACATAGACATAGAAATGACACATAATCAATGTAGTGGATCAGGTGGAAAAAATACAGTAACTACATCCAGCTTAAGAAAGAGAACTGAGCCATGCAGCCCAAACACAGAAATGTGGTCATCTGTCAGCCAAGGCAAAAGACGGAGAGGGTCAGGGAGGGAGAGGGGGATGCTTCATCAAGAAAAAAAAATGCAATAGTATCTTATTCTTGGGCTTCAAAACAGCAAGAAAAATAAATCTATGCTGATGTTTGGCTGTGGAAGCCTGTGCTGACTGACACACACAGACCTGCAACCCCTTTAGCTTAGGTTACAGTGCCTAGACATTGCGGAGATGAACTAATTTTAGTTATCTCGGCTCATGAGCTTTAATAACAAATCCTGAGGCTGTCACCTTTCTCGTTGCATAGAGAGAAATCCTTCTATCATATATGAAATCTGAATGATGGGGTCATGAGAAAGGGAGAGGAGAGAAGTAAAGAGAAACTTGAGACGTTGTTTAAAATTCTGCATCCATTTACGCCAAAAGTCAAACCTAACAGTTGCTTTAGTTACATGATGCAATGCTGTCACTTTTCTTTCTTTACCATCTTTTCTTCTCCCGTCTCTTTCACTCCTCCTCTTCTCCTCCCTTCCTTTCTTCTCCCTTATCTCCCTTATCCCCTTTGTTTCCTTTCTTTTCTCTTCCCATTCCTTATTATTTTTGCAAATAAAGTGATTCTGCTCATTATATATATATATGATGACTCTTTTTTTTTTTATCAAGATCATTCTTATATATTCTCAAAAGGGACATGGGGAGAAAAGGCATAATGTGGTGATATATTGTCTTCTCCAATAAAGTTTACCCAGGGGTCAGAGGATGGAGCCAGCCACTAAATTAGACATAGAGGTTCGGCAGTGGTGGCACATACCTTTAATCCTATCACTTGGGAGGCAGAGATTTGTCTGGATCTCTGTGAGGTCAAGGCCACACTGGGCTACATAAGAGAAACAGAACCAGGCAGTGCTGACACATGCCTTTAATCCCAGGAAGTAATATGGCAGGACACAGAAGGGTATATAAAGCATGAGGAAACAGGAACTTGATCTCTTGAGGCTGAGGATTTCATAGAGGTAAGCTAGTGGCTGGCTGTTCTGCTTCTCTGATCTTTCAGGTTTTACCTCAATATCTGGCTCTGTTTTGTTTTTTTTTAATTATAAAACCTTTTACAATTTTTATTACATCTAGCATCCAATGTTTGTGGCACAAATTCATGAAAAAGCTGCTTGAATGTGGTCTTGTAGGCCCCAGCTCAGTCCTGAGCTGCACATGACCAGAGTCTTCACCCAACGTGGGCTGAAGTCTTTAACCAGCTGGATCCAGATGGCTGGATCTTTCACTTCTCTCCTGGTAGGTTGTGGGCTCTTCCTAGATTCCCCAACTTGGGCTGCTATCTCACTAGGTAGCTGCCTTGAAACCTGCTTGGGCTTCTACTGTTCTGCAGTCAGCAGAGTTGGTGAGTCAATTAAGATTTCTTAAAGGGAGAAATTAGTTAAAAGAGAAGTTTTTTTCCTACATTAAAAAAAAATGAGAAACATTTTTACAACAGAGAGTATTTGGTCTCTGTTTGATAACACATTGGATAGTCTGAAAATGGAACAACTAAATGAGAGGATAATTAATGTTGATGGGATAGATGTGATGCCAATTATAAATACCATTTGTTTGATCATTTCTGTTTCATCATTTAAAAAGTTGGTTAATATGAGTGCTGTAGATGAATTTTTAAATGGTCTTATTAAATAAAAAAAGAAACATGGAACCAAATACAGGAGTGGAAGCCTTAGAGATCAGGGAAATAGGAATAGCCACCAGCCAACATTACCTCACCAACTCTACAGCTTCCAAATGCAAGCTACTTCCTGTCTATCCACACCTTTATATGTCTTACTTTTCTGCCTTCTCATTGGCTCTTAGCCCAGTTACCTCAATTCCTTGTCACTGTCTGTCTGTACAGACCTCCACGTCTCTATGGTTGGTACTGAGATTAAAGGCATGTGTCACCACTCTGTTCCCTAGTATGGCCTTGAACATACAGAGACCTTGCCTGCTAAGTGATTGGATTAAGGGTGTGTGCTGCCTGACTTTGTTTACTTATTATGGCTGGCCTTTTCCCCCCATCTCCAGGCAAGCTTTATTTATCAAAGCACAAAAGAATATCACCACAGAGTGCCAAGATAAAAAGTTTAGAAAAAACTTGTTAAAACAGATAATAGAGAAATTCAGACCCAGACAGAGGAATTTAAAAGTGAACTAGTCTCAGCATAGCATTATAAGGTTACAGAGAAACAGCCTAAGGCTTTCAAACAGCCAAACTTAATCTATCCAGTAAACAAGGAACTGCCAAATGCTCAAGGCTGTGTATGAGCTGATTGGACTCCAGCGCAAATGTTAGATTTGAGGAGATTCAAAGAAGCTATAGCATCATATGGAATGCATTCTCTGTTCATGAAGCAAATGTTAAACTCATGGTCAATTGGTAATAGAATGTTCCCTCAAGAGTGGAAAGATTTGGATACAGCAGTTGTAGAGACTGCTCCTCAGTTACAATAGAGGACATGGTGGAAAGATGAGGCTAAGACCATTGAACAATGATGCAGGCCTAGACGTATGGAAATTACCCAAGATCAACTTCTTAGAGATGGCAATTATGCTGATATACAAAGACCATCTTTATATGATGACTACACCCTAATTTTATGCCAAATGGCAGCCTTGAATGCTTGGGGCAGAATTTAGGGAGTAGGAAAGAAAATTGAGTCATTTACAAAAGTTATACAGGGCCCAAAAGAAACCTTCACTGATTTCTTACAAAAGCTGTCTTTAGGTAAGCTAGTGGCTGGCTGTTCTGCTTCTCTGATCTTTCAGCTTTCACCCCAATATCTGCCTCTGGTTTATTTTTAATTATAAAGCCTTTTAAGATTCATGTTACAGCATAGTAAGTTCATGAGCAAGAAAAATAGACAGTTCTATAGAAAGGATGGAATGAGTGAGAAGGCATCATACTACAATCTCATATGATATTTGTATTCCTTAAAACAGTGAAGAGAATAGAAGTAAAGCTAACATTCTATTAGCATCTGTCTTAAAAAAAAAACACATTTGGGAGTTTCTCAAATACATCTCAGAATTAATGATTTAAATTGTTTTAAACATACTTTGAGGGAGCTATTATTAAACAGGAGGCTCCATGTAAGCAATTTTATAGCATTAATAATCCTCCATACCACTAAGGCTACTATATAATTGCTTCATTTACATATTTATACCATGCCTACTTCATTATAGGTATTCAAGGTATTCTTATCAATACCATCAGTATCAAAATGTAGGGATAGTCCTTCATTTACAAATGAAAAAAGTGAATTTACCCAAACCTGTGGCAATTTCCATTTCATTCCTAAGTCAGGAATGCATTTTTCAGGCAATCAATAGGACTTTGTGTTTCTACAAGACATGGGCTGATAAAACTTAGAGCAGAGGCAAATTTGTAACTTATACAATTCTTAGAATACCCCTATATCTCTTCTTACTGAAAAGGAAAATGTAGCCCTAGATCACACAGGTAGTAAGATTAGATACTTGGCCAACTAAAAAGTCTGTATTTTACTCATTGCATAATGAACCTCTCAAATGTAATTTAGTGTATCTGTTTTATTTTATGGCTGTAAGAGATGATGAATGCTGTGTAACAATAAATAGCTAATATAAGTCATGTTTCTACGTGGTGATTGAACTATAGTACAAACTACTCATTTCCAAGTTTATAATACTGAGCTCTTTTTAGTATATTCATAGTAACCACAGTTTGCTAAATCAAAAATGTCAAGAACATGGCTGCCTAAAGACAACCTTAACAATTCTATCAGTGGTTGATTTCCCAATGCAGAGAGGGGAAATCTTATGAAGCTCCATCCTAGATGAAAAGCTACAAATAAATAACAATGACTGAGAGTGGGGGAAGTAGTTTTATTCAGGAATTAGCCCTCCTACTAGATATACAATACCAAATTGTCAGCCCTGGAAACATATACATGTAGGCAATACTGAACTGACTCAGCAGGTTGAATTTATATGTTTATTCATTTACATGTATCTCTAACTACATTGGTTAAAGAAGAGAAGGCCATGAATTTTGGAGGGAGAAGATGGGTGGATTGACACTGGAAGGGAAGGAAGAAAGATATGGGGGAGAATGATGTAATTAAATTTTAAATAAAATAAAAATAATATATACATATTTATTTAATTTATACCTATGCATAATGAAATATATACATGTATATTTCATTCATATATATACATGATGGCAACAATTATATGATTACCCAAGCTTTCTCTAAATTCTAAAAGAGTTTTGTGACAATTTGTAACTTGGCTAGTCCAAATTATCTGGATTTCCTAGAATTCTCCTGTTTATCTTAATAAATTTATTTATTTTTTTAAAAAAGTTTTTTTTTTACATTTTGCATAATAATCCCAGTTCCTCCTCCCTCTCCTTCTCCCACCCCCCACCTCCCTCAATCCCATTCCTGATCCACTCTTCAGAGAGGATTGGTCCTCCCTTGGGCAGTCAACAAATCTGGCATAATACGTTGAGGCAGGACCAAGCCCCTCCCTCCTGTGTCAAGGCTGAGCAAGGTGTCCCACCCTAGGGACTGTGTTCCAAAAAGCCACTTTATGCATCTCAGATAAGTCCTGGTCCTACTACCAGGGTCTCCCCAAATAGATCTAGCCACACAACTGTCACCCATATTCAGAGGGCCTAGTTCAGTTTAATGCATGTTCCCCAGGTGACAGGCCAGAGTCCATGAGCTCCCACCAGCTTGGGTCAGCTGTCTCTGTGGTTTTCCTCATCAAAATCTTGACCTCGCTTGTCCTGTGACCCCTACTCCCTCTCTTCAACTGAAATCTAGGAGTTCAGCCCAGTGCTTGGTTGTGGATCACTGCATCTGCTTCCACCAGTTAATGGATGTAGGTTCTATGACAATTAGGGTAGTCACCAATCTGATAACAGGGGAAGGTAAGTTCAGGCACCCTCTCCATTGTTGCTAGGAGTCTTAGTTGGTGTCATCTTTGTGGATTCCTGGGGATTTCCCTAGCACCAGGTTTCTCCCGAACCCCATAATGGTTCCCTCTATCAAAATATCTCTTTCATTGCTCTCCCTCTCCATTCCTTCCTCCACTTAGCCATCTTAGCCCTTCCTGTTCCTATCCCTCATCCCTTCCCTTTTACCCCCCTCACCGTTTACCCAGGGCATTTATCTATTTTCATTTCCTGGGGCCCTCCATGTGTGTCCAAAAGATGTTCAATCATACCACAAGGTCACTTGCTCATCCGTGTTCATAGCAGCATTATTCATAATAGTTAGAAGCTGGAAACAACCTAGATATCCCTCAACCAAAGAATGGATAAGGAAAATGTGATATGTTTACACAATGGAGTATTACTCAGTGGTAAAAAAATAATGAGATCATGATATTTGTAGACAAATGGATGGAACTAGAAAGAATTATCTTGAATGAGGTAACCCAGACCCAGAAAGACAAACATGGTATGCACTCACTCTTAAATGGATACTAGACACAAAGCAAAGGATAACTAGAATACAATCCACAACCCAAAAGAAGCTAGGTAAAAAGAATTCTTATTGTTGTATGCTTCTGGTTAAGATAGACATTGAAAAGATCATTCTATGGGACTTCAAGGCCAAAGGGGACATGACCATTGACCTGTTTGTTGACCTCACATGAGAGACTAGAGCTCAGCCTAGAACTACTCCGTCTTGTCTTAGATTGTCCTGGAGCTTGCTTGACACTCAGGTCAAGTGTGTGTATGAACGTCATGATAAAAACTTCTGCTTCTCTAGAGCTCCCATTCCGAGACTGTCAGAGGCACATGAAGCACACAGTGTAGTCATGCAGGTTTCCAGTGAGAACCTGTGATTTTTCCTCCTGACTCTCTCCCTAGCCATGCATGCTATTACACCCTGGATCCTTTAACTAAGTAGCCATTACAGTAGAAGTAAAGTTTATGTGTGGGTCAGCAACATGCATTGCTAACCATTTAAGACTAACAAGCTTATGCCATTTTGTTGTTGTTGTTGTTAGAAACACACACACACACACAAAAAAAAACATACATCATTCTCTAAGATATCAGACAGTGAGCTCTTGCCAGACTGATTATAATGGGCCACTTCATTCATGGGTTAACAGCATTTTGTTTTTATTTGCATCGATAAAATTCTGAATATGGATTTGCCTTGCTACTTGGAATGCACCTCTGTGTATGCGTTTATAGAATATTTTACTCTTGAATAGTATTCCTTTTTTCAATAAGAATTTTATTTCACATAAAATAAAGCATAGCGATGCATCTGTACTCACGTAACTTACTGTTCTTAGGTCCCCAGGAAGCCAGTTTGATGGAATAGTTTAATGGATTTTTCAAGTCATAGATGTGGCCCCTACTGTGTCTTTCTACATTGAAGGCTGGGGCAATGTTCTCCAACTTTGGGTTTATGTCTCTGAATTAATGGCCAAAGAGAACTTGCTAGAGTGGTTGGCCTTGACCATCAAGGAGCAGTTAGACAACTACTACACGGTGCAGGTAAGAGGAGTGTGTCTTCATGAAGAGATTATTCTGGAATGTATCTAAATTTTCAAAGTTCCTATAATTAAAATAAAGTGAAAGATTTGTGTAACCTACTGAGTTACTATCTGGAGGGAAAGAGAACATGACATTAATAGAGAAAGAATGTAGCTATAAATACAAATGAACATTGTGTGATCAGTTGGTGAAGTAAGGACTCTAACACTTTATATTCATTATATATTTTGTTTATATATATATATACATTAACAAAAATGTTGGTTATATTCCTGCCTCTTTTCCCCTTATCAAACATAATGCATAGGTTTAAATAATCAATATATCTTATTTAAATAATAAATAATGTCTTCAATAAATGAAGATATCTAATTAGTTTCACTAGCTAAAAGAGAAGTATCACTACAGACATATAAGGACTTGCCATTGTATCAGGAGGAAGTAAGCTTACTTCTAGAGATATTTAGAGTTTTATGTGTGCAAGGCACACAATGAGTTCTTGGTGTTGTTAAGATTTAGCAATGCTGAAATGCATTACCCATAACCCTCTTCTTTAAATATCTCCCCTTAGGCAGCTAAAATAGATTCCTCTACATGCTTTGAAAGTGGCAGATTAAGCAATAACTGCTTTGTGCCTTATATGTGTTATTGGTATAATCACATTACTGGTATGAGGCACCTAAGTAGACCTACACCTAATGAAGCCCCTCAAATAGCCCTTCAATTTCTCTGACTTTTGAACCCAGCACTTTTGTTTGCTTTCATGGGAGGGATTCACCTTCTTTCGGGCCCACATAGTATCATGTTAAGTGTCAATGGAGTGGAAAGCATTACCATCAATATGGCTGATGCTTAGGCATATGAGTTCTAGGTTGCTTTGCTCTTCATTCTTTTATATCCTTACTACACAAGTGCCTTCACTGTAGACATCAGGTTTCAAGATGAGAAGCAAAAACCAGAATCTTGTAGAGACTACATTACACCACAATTACAAACGGTCAAATTCTCCTTACCTGTCAACAATCTATCTATCCACCCATCCAATGTTCTATTTATATCTACTTATATCTTGATCTCTTAGTGCTTTTGCTTCTCTGATTGAGCTCTGATGGAAATGAATTACAAATAAATTGAATTCAACTAAACTGTCCCCTTGAAATGCTTTAATAAAATGAATAATATTGAAGAGAACAAAATACATGTCATTCAACCAACACAATATTTCATATCTCTAAAAGGCTTTTCTTTTTAACAATTTTAAGAGAATCATTGAAATAGCCAATGACATAAATTAACTAAAATCCAAGTTATTAAGTATACTTAATACATCATCATTTATAACTATATCTATAATGCTACATTCACTGTTTTAATACCTTATATTTCATAATATTGTTGTTCTTATATTCAGTAAAGTTACATAGGCCAAATATTAGCAAACCAAGAATATGAAAATGTAGGGCTTACAATTATTCAATTCTCTCCAAATCACACATCAAGAGAATATACCCTGAATGCAGGATTTTTAATTCCATAAGTTTCTCACTTATGTTTCAATATTACTCTGTTCAGAGAAACTGAAGGAGCTTTTCTATGAAAATCAAATGCAACATTGTATGATGCCTTGAGTCTACAGTTCTGCAGTATGTGTGCTTGGCAAATTTGAGTTGCTCATCTTATGAGGATCATTATTAATACTTTTATCTGACAGCTCTTGGCATGATTATCTCATAATTAGTTTTATGTGCCTTGTCATGTCTGTGCAGTAATGCTATAAACACAGCACACAGGAGGGCAGGAAATATGCAGCCGATTAATTATGTACATTTACCCTGGCTGGGCTCAGCCACCTGCCAATCATATGTTCTCAACAAAATTGAATTTGGTTCTTTCCTATGTAATCTAGCCGTAGTAGTCATCATTGCCTTAAGTGCTACTGTTTGAATTTTATTCTAAGAGCAATAGAAAGCCACAGATGTGTTTTAAGAAGTAGAATTCTTTTTTTTTCTTCTTTAAACAATTGATCTACGTTCTGTGTAAAGAACAAACTATTGAGGCAAAAATGGAATGAGAAAAGGGATTAGCATATTTTAGCATGTGATATGAGGAGAAGTGATCTTATATTTTACTAGGATGGTGTAGCTTGAGTTGTGGTTTGTGGTACAATTAACAAGGCAGAGTTATAAGCAGAGAGTAAGAAAAACATGTAAAGGAAGATCCTTGTGTCTGGGCTGGACCACCTAGAGAAGTGGTTCTCAAACTGTGGGTTAAGACCCCTTTGGGGTTGAAAGACCCTTTAACAGGGGTCACATATCAGATACCCTGCATATCTGATATTTATATTATGATTTGTAACAATAGCAAAATTACAGTTATAAAGTAGCAACAAAATCAGTTTTCTGGTTGGGCATCACCAAAACATGAAGAACTGAATTAAAGAGTTGCATCATTAGGAAGGTTGAAAAACACTGATCTAGTGTGTGCCATTCCTTTATGCTGAAAGGTAACAGTGAGAAACGACCAGTCTTTCAGAGGTAGCAATGGTGAATTTAAGAGAAGTGCATTGCTCCCTAGAACTTGAATCTCATTTCTTTGGGGTTTGTTTATTTGTTTTGTTTTTGTTTTTTATGTTCATCTATGTTTTTCAAGTCAGGGTCTAGCAGAATGATCTATAAATATAATATTATGTATGAACTATTTCTTTAAAAGTCTTATTGGTATTCCTAATTTATTATTATTTTTTTCAGAATGAAGGGAAAACATGCCATCAAATATCCACTCCTAACAACTTTAAATATAACTCTTTAAAAAGAGCTTTGATACTTTTCTATGTGAAACAATGATCCAGACTCTGTTCTAATTTCCCTTCTCTTCAGGCTCCTCCACAGTCCTCAATCTATAGTAACATTTCCCTGGTAGGTGCTTCCTTAGTGTTCCTGAAATGCCTACAAAACATATCACATGACTTCAAACATGAAAATGCTTCTACTGCTCTAATACTTGAAAATAAAATGTCAGAAAAAAGAATCAAGATTTTTGTGTGTTTCAGAAGGGTTAAATGATATAGTAGGAAAGGATATACAGAGGGTGATGAAAAGCAGCCTTTAACGTGAAGTCCATACACTTGTCTTTTTCTGTATTTTTGAGCTCCAGTTAGGAAATATGTACAACTTAGCAACTATATCAAGAGAATGATTTTAAGGTTAAAACATTAAATATCGTGTATTCTGTCTTTAAAAATCTAAAGGTAAGTTTATTTTAATACAGTAAGTTTATTTTAATACATCACACATGCTTGGCTGTGGCATTAGGCTCATAAAAAACTACTGGCTTATGGTTTCCTTGACAACCTCACCAGTACCTTGATGCCAAGGACCATGTTATCTAATTTTGTATTTGGTAATCTCAGATATGATAGATGTTGAAGAAGCTTTTGTTGACAGGACAAAGCATGGATTGGCATCTGATGGAATCAGAAGCTGTATGTAAGCAATGACTGCTGCTGACATCTTGGTGCCCTGAAACAGCTTGTAATTGTGAAGATGACGCTATTATTTTCCTTTTGCTAAATGGAGCATTAGCTTGGCTGAGAGTCACTTGTACTGTTCCGTTGGGGTGAAGAGAACATTTGGAGTTTTTCAGCCAATGTAGATAAATTTGTCATTGGACGCGACCCTTTCTGGGTCATTCAGGTGTAGGTTAAAAAGAAAAATGACTGTAATGCTAGTGAGAGGTGTATTCATTTGGCAGCCCTTCTCCTGAACTCAGTGTCCAGAAAGCAAAGGGTACAGGCAATAGCCTTCAGTCTGCATTTCCAGGGAACTCTTTACCCCAGTGTTCCTTGCTCCTGATCTAACATCCATCTTAAAAAGTGAAACAGGAGTTCATGTCCCTGGCTCCTTCAAACTTGGAATTATAGCCCAGCTCCCCGTCAGGCTGTCAATTACTGCCAATTTACAGTGGTAAGGGAAAAAGGATTTTTAGCCTCTTGTAAGCAGAGAAAGAAGAAAAATAAAGGAGACTAAAAGAAAAGAGAAAAAGGAAAGGATGAAGGGAGGTGTGGTATATGAGCTTAGGAGATGATCTTACTATACTTTTTGACCCTTAGTCAATTGCTTGAAGCTCTGGATTGGCAGCCCTGTCACCACACTGATAGCTAGAGCAAAAATAGAAAAAGGCACATCCCATTTTGTGGATAAACCACACAAAATTCCTCAAAAATGAAGTGTGTATACTGCTGTGTTTATCAGACTTACCTGGAGGACATGCCAAAGCAGATTACTAGGACACACCCGAGATTCTAAGTTGGTTGCTCTGAGATAGCATCTGACAATTGTGTTTCAGACAAACTACAAAGCTGAGCCAAAGGAGTCCCTCCTGGGACTTAAATTTAGAAGCCACTGCTATTAATATTGCTGTATTTTTTTTAAATTCAGATCATTCTGTTTTATGGCTAACATAAACAACTCAAATATCCTTTAACTTTTCTCCCCAGCTCCCCAAACTGAGTGAATCAAAATGATTGGAAACAAGTGTGGAATCCACTACGTGGAAGGCAGAGTACAGAAGCTGGATCATACAGAAATGCTGCTTTGGCTTTTCTATGTCTCACATGTTCCAGAAGAAAATGAGGAGCAATACGATGATAGGCATGTCTGACATTAAAGAAAAGCTTATTCGTGCCTAATGCAATGGAGAATTTGTTTAAGAACAATTCAGAAGCATGGTAGTCTGACCCACAGTGAGTCAAGTTCATGAAGTCCTGAGCCATTGGCTAAATACGTGCAAATAAGGTATAATACATGATAATGGAGGCAGAAGTCATGTACAATACTGACTCACCTTCTAAACTTGACAGAGTTAGGGGACAAAGTGTAGGGCCTAACCTTTTCATTGTTTTTGTAGTTCATTGTCATATGTTCCTTTTCCTGTTTGGAAAAGCTAATTCCTTTCTAGTACAGACATGGGTGATGCAGATAGCTAACATAACTTTAAAATACAATACGCTTAAAATTATAGAAGGTACGGTATTTAACAATATAATAGTTATCAAATGGCAATTCTCACCTCATAGTGGATATGTGGTAATGCCCGGAGACATTTTTGAGTGTCCCAAATGGGTAGTAAAGCCAGACATGTTGCAATCTGCAAACTTGCTCATATAAGAAAATAATAAATCTACCTTTATTTTATCTGTCAGCTTGATAACTATTTATTCGGGTGTTATTGTTACCAAATGCACAAAAACTCTTATTACAGATTGAATTTGGCATGGTTTAGCAATGAGTTAGAGATATGGTTCTGTGGTACAGTACTTGTCTAGCTGTGCAAAGCCCTGGGCTGAATTTCCTGTACTAATAAGTAAACAAATACAAACAATCTCCCCAAAAGAATCTTTCTAGATTTTGCCTAAACAATTCAAATGTATTGTTTGTAGTAAATTGACATATTAAAAAATTATAAGCATCTTTTTCCCAAATGAAAACCTCTTTAACAGGCTTCTCAATAGTATTTTTTTCTTTCATTTTCCTTCTTTCTTTCCTGTTTTTTTTTTTT
>CABHPP010069042.1:0-10252 GCA_902168425.1 Peromyscus attwateri | reverse complement strand
CACAATATGCATAGTCAATCTCTAGTGTGAGAATTAAGGCTAACAAACTTGTGGTAAGTGATGTCAACCGTAGGATCATGGAAACAGTTCTGGTTAGAACAGCATGACCTGAAATAGGGTAAAATGAACAGACATGGGTCCAGGATCCCTCCAGTTGAGCTTATATAGGGCTTGCGATGAACCACAGTAGGCCTTTGAGTTCGGTATCTGCAGAACTGGATCTTAGGGTCTGGATCTCATGGTTTGGTGGTGACAATGGAAACTGAAGAACAGGAAGCAGGGGAAGGGGTAAGAAGGAATGACCTGCTGATGACTGCATTAAGTCCTGCAGACTTTCTGTCTGGTGCCTCCAAAATGCCCTTCTGCATGACTGGACACAGTGATTTCTTCCTCTCTGCCTTTGAATTTGTCTTATACCCTGAAGCTGGGGGAGAGGTGGTTTTCTCAAAGTAGAATAATAGAAATCTGGTACAAGCACTGCAAAATGAGAATAATGGTTTCTATCATGGATTGTGAAATAAACCAACATTATCCATGTCAAGTGCACAGAGCCATGCCTGGCACATACTAGATACTCAAGAGTGTTTTCAAGGAACTAGGTAGGTGGCTCAGCGGTTAAAGGCACTGGCTGCTCTTCCAGAGGTCCTGAGTTCAATTCCCAGCACCCACATGATGGCTCACAACCACCTGTAGTGAGGTCTGGCGCCCACTTCTGGCCTGTAGGCAAACATGCAGACAGAATACTATATATAACAAATAAATATATTTTTTTAAAAGAGTGTTTCCTATTAGTTTGCTTTATTTTCAATTACCTAATAAACTATAAACGCATTTGGGGTTTAGGAACTATTCCCTAACCCTGATGTAATCATTTGGCAGGCATGTATTCAGCAGTTATTTGCCTGGTAGGCACTATTTAGGTCCTGAAGATGCAGCAGTATTTAAAGTCAATGTGATTCTTCCCTTTACATAGCCTATCTAGTAGCACAAACTCACAAGGTGAGTTAATAAATACTACCAAGAATGCCAGGAAGCCTGCCACTGGCCATTCAAGCTCACACATGTGGCCTGGGCAATAATCACCCATATACATCAATATATCCTTAAGTGATCCTTGCTTTCTCTTCCAAGGGATGTGATCTCCCCTCTGCTTTCTTGCATGCAGCACTACGTGCTGAGGAGAGTGTCTTGTTACGTTGGTCAGTCATGGAAATGTGATGCAGGAGAGGCAGACAGTGATTTACAGGACACAGTGAAAGAACTGCTATTACACTTTCACTTTACACGTCAGTGTGCAGCACAAGAAAAGCTGAGCAGCTAGACAATGACCGTCTGGCATTTGTAGTTTTGCACCTTTAAGACTATAACTGTACACCAAAGGTATCACAGAGGAAGGCTGATAGTATTTTGTGGCCTTTTTCTGAATGTTGGAACATCACATCTTGTATTAACTTGCCCTAGTCCAAGAGAGAATATGTTGATTTTCATAGCATGAGTAGAGTGGGAACAGTAGGGTATAATAAACTCAGGAGAATCAGAATTGAACAAGTAAAGATTCCTCCAAATCCACTCTCTTAGCCATTCCTACCCTACTTGCGCCTTCTGTGGTGTGGACAATGTTGCCCAATAATAGCTTCAGTGGAGGCCAGTGCTTATTATACATGGCCAATGAAGGTTCTAAAATAAGTGTATTCTTATCAATCACTGATTTTGATGTGGGGGGAGAACTTACTGTTGCTACTTTTTCCTCTTGTTTTCTCTTGTTTTTCTTTTGTTCTTTGCAGTCTTTATTCATGTTCTGAGACTATTGTTAGATGGAACCATGGATCCTGCAGCATTAGTAGAAGCCATTGTGGAAGAAATGAACTGTCCTATCTGTATGACCTTCCTCAGGGAGCCTGTGAGCATCAACTGTGGCCACACTTTCTGCCACAGCTGTCTCTCTGGACTCTGGAAGCTCTCAGGAGAATCCCAGGACTTGAGCTACACCTGTCCACTTTGTCGAGCTCCTGCGCAGCCAAGGAAACTATGTCCCAATTGGCAGCTGGCCAGTGTTGTAGATAAGGTCCGTCTGCTGGGCTTCTGTATGGAAATGGGACTACAGACTGATGTGTGTAATCTCCACAAGGAACAGCTGACGGTGTTCTGCAAAGAGGATGATGTGGTAACCTGCAAGGCCTGTCACCAGTCCCCAGAGCATGAAGCCCACACTGTTGTGCCCATAAAGGATGTTGCCTGGGAATATAAGGTAGGCAATAGAACCTGGCCATGCCAGCCAGCCTTTCCTCTGCCTCTCATCTGGCCATCTCTGTATCAGAAGCCTGTCTTTGAGAGCTGAGCCCCTTCACCCCTGATGGCTACAGATCTTTGCATTTAGTATTCTGAACTACATCTTTTCCTTTATTCATAACTACCTTTGATTTCCTTCTCTCCCATTTCCTCTGCATCCCATCTCAAACCTTAACATGGGGATGCCTAACCAGAAGATAAGTTTGGTGTTGAGAACTTGAAGCAGACCCTTGATTTCCACTGCAGTTCTACATGGCTTGAATGAGTTTACATATGATGACTGTTATTTATTAGTCAAGAACCTGCTAACTTCCCCCTACTAGGACCACATATTGTTACTTGACATTAGCTGAATCATTTTAACCTCCTCATTTCATAAACACAACTCAGGCTTAGTAATTTTGGATCCTGTTACATTATCTTGGAGCTGGAAAGGACCATAAATGAGTCACTTAGGATTGATGCTCCAGTTACCAGGCATGCTTTGTACTAATCATGTATTAATACTCACAGTATCCATATTATCGGGTCTTTTCTGACTTTAGGATAAATTAGTTGAAGAGAGATAAAAGGCTAGAATAGAGAGCTTGTTCTTTGACTAGGGCTCTGTTTCCTACATTTTGGGATAAGCCAGCTCTGTCTCATGCACTGCTTCTTTGTCTTAACCATTGTGATCAGCTTCCAGGCCCCACCTTGCTCTTTTCTCAGATGTGCCTGAGTGATCTTGTTCTGCCTTAATTCTCTTTCTTCAGGTTATGATTAAAATGTAAGAATATATGGCAGAACCTCTGAATAAGCATTTTTCTCTACAGGATAAATATCTAAAACATTAAATGTGTTTATTTCCTTTTGTTTTGAAAGTTTTAGAACAATGAGGGAATGCTAACATAGAGGTTAAGATCTTGGTTAATTCCCAGCCCTGTCATTTACCAGCTGGGT
This sequence comes from Peromyscus attwateri, assembly GCA_902168425.1. NCBI lineage: Eukaryota > Metazoa > Chordata > Mammalia > Rodentia > Cricetidae > Peromyscus > Peromyscus attwateri. The sequence continues at coordinate 7,024 of CABHPP010069042.1, read as the reverse complement.
GACTTTGAATGGGTCACTTTCTAAGCCTCAGTTCTCTTATCTATAAAGTGGTGATGACACTACATCTGGGGAATGTATTTGTACTAGTTATTTTTCTTGCTGCTGTCATCAAATACCTGATGAGAAGTGATGTAAGGGAAAAGCAGTTTGTTTTGGCTCACAGTTCAAAGGGATCCAGGGCATCATGCTGGGAAAATCACAGTGACAAGAGCAATAGGCAACTGGTCCCATGGCATCTGTAGTTAGGAAGGATGAACAGGAAGTGAGACCAGGCCATAAACCTCCAGGCCTGCCCCACAGTGATCTACTTTCTCCATCCAAGCTCTACCTCCTAAAGTTTCCTACAACCTTCCCAAACCCATCACCAGCTGAGGATCAGGTCTTCACACACATGACCTATGGAGGACGTTTCCCATTCAAACCCCAGCAGTGTTAGTGCATGTGCAATGCTTGAACCGTGTCTGGTACTTTATAACTCTTTAACAAAAAAGTTACTCATCGGAATAAAAGGAAATAGCTAAATACTTCTGGCTTTCCCGTAAGAATCTTTTGCATCACTTTCCTAGGAAAGTGTCTAACCTTTATTGAGTACCTGAACTACCCAAGGAGCTTCCTAAATTCCAGTTCTCATTTGATAAGTATAGGGTAAGACTCAAGATTCTGCCATGCTGATGCTCCTGACTTTGGAGCACACTTTCAGCAGCAAGGTTCTGGGAAATAATAGGGAAGAAAATTAATGAGAATAAAATTAGTCATGGGTAGGAAAGTCCAAAGTCTTCGTGTCCTAGAAAGTCTAGCTATAGACCTTTACAGACACTTGGGAACTATGGGAGTTAAAATGATTCTCAACCCAAAGAGCTTCCCTGGGTGCCATGTGGGCAGTCTGTACCCTCTATGGCATTCAGTTTTCTCTTAGCATTTATACCAGCCTGTTGCCTCAGGAACACTGATCACACTCATGAGCTTCCTGTCTCTTGCAGTGGAAACTCCAGGAAGCTCTGGAACTTCTGAGGAAAGAGCAGGAAGAGGCCTGGAAGCTGGAAGTTGGCGAGAAGGAGCGAGCTGCCACCTGGAAGGCAGGTTGCACTTGAGAAAGGGGCTCACGGCATCCTTCTCTTCCAGAGCTGACAGTGGAGGCTGCCTCATGTCTGTGAGGCAGAGCCTTCAGCTTTCCCTTTACTTAAGGCCACATAACTTTTCAGGTCCAGCTTACAGGTTGTGAGGTAGCAGTCACCTCTTATCTCACATCTCCATGTATGAGAAAGGAACAGTGCCGCGCACACATGAGCTGGTGGGAGTGTGGCTTGTAGAGTGGCGGTCAAGCACAGTTTCTGTTTCGCTTTGCCGAGCGGCATAGCTGCTAAGACTTTGGTTACCTAAATATTAGAAAACCACCTCTGAAGTATATCTGAAGCCAAGAGGCATGAAACTCTCAGAACGTTTGATCAGGAGACAGTAACATCAAAGTGGCCTAAAATGGTACAATAAGCTTAAAAACATCAACAAGAAGGAAAACTACCCAACAGTGTAGTTAACATCCTTAGAAACCATCAGTGTAACCTTCTGGCTGCTACTCTGAAAATGGAAGGTAGTTTGCATCCTATCATACCAAGATAATACCCTGTACCAAGATGGTGGTGCATGCCTATAAACCAGCCCTTGAGAGGCAAAGGCAGAGAATTGCTACAACTTTAAGTCCTACTTGGTCTACATAGTGAATAAGAGTCTAGTGGGGCTATAAACTGGAACCCTGTCTCAAGAAAAAAGAAAGGTAATACCCTAGATCCTACTGGGGCTGATAGAGTAGAACAGATTAAATGTCACTCATCCGGAAATGTGAAATCCAAAATGCTCCAAAATCCAAAAGTGTCTTATAACCAACATGGTACCAAAAATAGAAGAAAGTTCCACCTAATGATAGGTCACACTCAGAATGCAAGCACAGTAAAATTATTTTATAAAATTACCTTCAGGTTGTATGTACAAGATGTATGGGAAGCATAAGTGAGGTTCATGTTCAGACTTGGATCGCACTGCCAAAATCTCTTTACATACATAGGATCTCAAGTCTGGGAAAATTCCAAGTCTGAAATACTCTGTTCCCACTCATTATATGTAAGAAAATACTCTACCTGTGAAAAGGACCAGAAACTATGTCCTGAGGCTGTGGGGAGTCAGGAAGATAGGAAGACTGGATCCTTTGTCTTTGCCTCCATAGCACCCAGTAAATGGTCATACCAAAGCATTTCCACAGTGTGCGTTCCCACGTTAGTGTCCTCTATCCCACATGACCCTTACACTGAAAGGATTGGTGCTAATTCCCATCTTAACTCCACAGACGCAGATGGAAACACGGAAGCAGAGCATCCTATGGGAGTTTGAAAAATATCGGCAATTACTGAAGGAAAAAGAGCTGCCGTGTCAGCAGGTGGAAGAGGAGGCCGCTGTAGCTCAGGCTAGCCTAGAGCAGGAGGAGAGAGAGACAGCCAACCAACTGGAGCTGAGGCACGACAAGATCATCCAGCAGAGCCAGGCCCTGTGCAGGATGATTGTGGAGCTGGAAGAGAGATCCCAGAGACCTGTGCGCTGGATGCTGCAGGTGAGTAGCATCCTTTCCTGGCACACCTGAGTGAGAACTGAAGGTCGTCGGGGACTCCGGGGCAAAGTGTTCACTGGTTCTTCATGGGGCCTGTCATCATACTGCCCACCAGCTGAGGCTCCTGTAGCCTCCAGCTGATGCCTGCTGTCCCCTTCCTCATCGTAGGGTAGATGACCTGATCCTTCATAGTCTCATAGGACAGAGCATCCACCCAGCAAGGAGTAGAGGGACACCAGGTACTTATTCTGATAGCTTGACAGCATTCCAGTCCCTTCCATCCTGGCCCTCTCAAGATGGACCCCAAAGCTGTTCATTCAGCCAGGCCGTGTCTGCTCTATTGCCCTCCCATAAGCTTCTCCACAGCCTCAAAGTCCGTGTCTCCCTTTCAGAAAGCCCCTCTCGGCATTTGTGTCTGTCTAGTCTCGCTGAGGCACAGCACACTCACGTGCTGCATTTTTTCTCCTTCTAGGGTATTCAGGAAGCATTAAATAGGTATGTTCCCATCCTCAGAGCCTCCGTGACACTCTACAGGGGACAGAGAGGCCTAGCCAGAGCCAAAAGTAGAGATGGAATACAGACTGAGTACCTATAGAAAGCGGATGCTGACTCCCCATCTCACATTATAGTGACTAAAGAAGATTTGTTGACCTCTCCTTTTTTGCACTTAATCAAATTCATTTCAGGTATTACCAATAAGAATTTAAGAAAAGCTGAAGTATGTTATTTCATGTAATGTGGGGCATTTACCCACCAACCCCACAGCTCCCCAGAGTTTTCTTGAGTGTGAGCAGCAGGAAATATTAGATAGAAGGATTTATTGCGGAGAATCTTGCAGAGATAAACAGATAGAAAATAAAGGATAGCCTCGAGAGGGTCTGGAACCTTTTCCAACGGCCCTGACTGTCTCTGCCCCAGGGTATTTATAGAGACGCCAAGGGGTGGAGCAAAAGACCTCCCCCAGCACAGCCAAGTGCAGACCATCTCAGACACCTGCACTCAAGCCCGTGGTTCTAATCATCCTCTATGTGGACCTGCTGGGTAAAGCCATGAGGAACCCAAAACGGGCTCCCACAATGTAACTAGTCCAAGAAGATGGCACATGAGGCTTTCGGCACAGGGCATTAGCCATTCTCCTTAGCAGCCCATCTCCTCCTCTTCCTCTATCCTAATGCTTAACCTTCCCCACAACAGGAAGTTGTGAGCATTAACTCTCTGTCACAGTCTACAGCTCAACAAGCCAGCATCCCACCTCTGCCCTGCTGAGCAGGGGACTCTGACTGACTGGCTCTGGCTAAGCCACTCTTCCCTGAACTAAGGTAAGGAGGCTTCGGGGAAAAAGCTAAGACTCCTGGGTCCAAAACACAGCCTCTTCTGCAGGAGCAAATCTTGGAGCCTGCAGCAGCCAGAACCAATCTCCTTGGAGCTGAAGACAGACTGTCGTGTGCTGGGACTAAGAGAGATCTTGAAGACATATGCAGGTATTCGATGCTTGGGGATTGGGATGGGCAGTGGAAGGGACTCCACCCATAGAGATAAAATGGCTCAGTGTTGTCTGGATGTCTCATCTAGCCCTGCCCCACCCATCGCTGAGAGCTCTGTCTTCATCGGAGTACCTACACTCTTCCCACACTCCCCCCTCGTTTGGCATCAATGTTACCACCAGGATCTTTTTTTTCCCAGTCGATGTGCGCCTCGATCCAGACACAGCTTACTCCCGCCTTGTCGTGTCCAAGGACAGAAAAAGTGTGCACTATGGAGACACCGAGCAGAACCTGCCTGACAATCCTGAGAGATTTTACCGCTATAACATTGTCTTGGGCAGCCAGTGCATCTCCTCGGGCCGGCACTATTGGGAGGTAGAGGTTGGAGACAGGTCTGAGTGGGGCCTGGGAGTGTGTATGGAAAATGTAGACCGGAAGGAGGTGGTCTATCTGTCCCCCGACTATGGCTTCTGGGTGATAAGGCTGAGGAAGGGAACAGAGTACCGGGCAGGTACCAATGAGTACCCCCTCTTGCCCTTGTCAGTCCCTCCGCACCGGGTAGGAATCTTCCTGGATTATGAGGCCCAGGAGATCTCCTTCTACAATGTGACTGATGGCGGCTCCCACATTTTTACTTTCCCCCATTGTCCCTTCCCCGGCCGCCTCCTGCCCTATTTTAGTCCGTGCTACAGTATTACCACCAACACCACCCCCCTCACCATTTGTTCCCTGGTTGGGGAAGACTAGGAGAGCCACCATCCTAGCCTAATGTTGGAATTTGGCCTGGGACACGGGGCTACTGGAGGATGCTTCCATTGATAAGCCTACTCCTGAACCCAGCTTAGAACCTAAGGGCCCCTCTGCCTGACCTCATGGTATCTTGCTGTTAGACCAAACTGTCGGTACCTCTCACAGAAAAGCAGTCCCAGTCAGATAAGCGCTGTGACCCATGATGGAAACATGACAGGGATGGTGGACTTTGTCCATTCTGGAGATCACAACCCTCCTCACTGGCTCCCTAACTGTGTGCCAATGATGAAATGACTGCAAACTCCAGAAAAGAGTTTAAATGAGGTTTTCCAATGAGACAAAATAATAATGTACATGTCCGGAGCTGCTTGTCCTGGTGAAAGGGTGCTTCACATGAGGCTTGCTGCTACCAAACGAACCCTGAGCCCCAAACTAGAGAAGCACACAGTCTGTGCTTTCCGAGCGCACAATGCAGGACTCACCCAGTACCCTCACCTTACCACCTCCCTGAACTTGAGGGCAGGCGGATCTGTGTCCTGGGCCTGTCTTTTCTCTAAGGGGCAGAATCAGAAAAGTTGGGGGCCTCGGTGTTTAGTTTTACTTTGTGGATGAGGAAACTGAAACAGCCTTAAGTTGTTTCCTACAGAGATTTGGGAAGTGAGATTTTAAAGGTTGTAAATGATTTTCATATTCAAATGAAACAAAGTCAACAAACACCTCACAGATCACAAGTCAGAGTGATTCTTTAAATTCGGGTCTGAAACATGTGTTTGAGAGGATTTGGGTGTCCTCTTTGGAAAAGTGGCTCTAATCTGGTTTAAAATAGCATATCCTACCTCACCAGTTCATTGTAAAGTCACAAAATCCATACCCTACTTTTGTTCTCTGAAGAGAGGGGAAGGCAAACAACAGATTCTGCATGTGGCAACCATCCCCCTTTGCCCCAGGCAGCCAGAACCTTCATATCAGCACCTTTGTTCCTTAGGGCCCCTCCCAGCAGTCTAGAGCCCTTTAAACAAAAAGATGGCCATGTCACACGGTGTCACAAGGGCACACTGACATGTGGCCACAGAGGTATATCGTATATCTGGTTACATGTTTTTGTCTCTAGGTTAGAGTGAGGTCTGTGACCCCAAAATCAAAATCGAGATAATAGCAGAGAAGAAATAAAGTCATCAGGAAGGAAGGAAAGCCCATCCAGCAGCTAGTTGGTGTTAAATTAGCATCTTCTGATGCCATCAGGGGAGTCCACATGGTTCTTGTAACTGTATAACATTCTCTTTGAAGGTGTAGGGGAGAGAAATGTGGGGAGAGAATCCCACTAAACAAAAGCCAACCTAGTCAGATGAAAGGAATAATAAACGGGAATTAAGATTGTACATGGAACTGTTGCTGTAGAGTGGCTGTTCCGTCATGGAGAGTTGTACAAAAATAGCCCACGAGTGACAGAATTGGGATGTGGGAGAATTGTTGGCTCTGTCTATGGGAAGGGACCAATTGTATGTTGCCTCCATGATTCCAAGTTAGTAAGCTATTGCACATACGAGTTAAATGAAATTATTGAACATATCAGACTATTGCAGTCATCCCATATCCATAACAACTTTCTCACTAAAAGTTGAAATTTTATGCAAGCATGGTCTTTACAACTTCATCTTGGACTCTGCACTGACAAGTGAAACAGTCTTGCTCCATACATCTTCAAAAAGTGTGCACTTGTCTAGGGAACTAAATGTAAAAAGTTCTATGTTCACAAACCTTTTCTAAAGCCATACATCATCAACATCCGTATTCGCTCCCGGATCTGCTTGGTCCTAATACCATAAATGACAGGGTTTAGGGTGGGTGGGATGATGAGGTACAAGTCAGCTAACAACACTTGGGTGTGCAGGGGAACTACATCCTGCCACAACCAGGTTATATATATGGATGCCATCCCGGGGAGATAGAAAAGACACATCACTCCCACATGAGAGCCGCATGTGCTTAGCGCCTTCCGCTGTGCATTCTTTGAGGACAGGCTAAAAACTGCCCTAAGAATCAAAGTATAGGAGGCAGCAATGAAGGCCGTATCAGATCCCACAATGACAGAGGAACAAATCAAGCTGTACAAACTGGTGGGCGTGGGGTCTGCACATACTAACTTGGCCACAGCCATGTGTTCACAGTAGGAATGTGGAACTACATTGGAGCC
>CABHPP010069031.1:0-13153 GCA_902168425.1 Peromyscus attwateri | reverse complement strand
GTGTGTGTGTGTGTGTGTGTGTGTGTGTGTCTGTGCATGCGTGTGGTATGTATGATGAGTGTAGGTGTACATGCACTCCAGAATACACACAGAGGTCATAGTACATCTTTCAAGAGTCTGGTCTCTCCTTCTACCTTTACAGGAGTTTCAGGAATCAAACTCAGGTCATCAAGTCTGCACAGCAAGTGCTTTTACATCCTGAACCATCTCACTGGCCCTGTTTTACATTTCTGATATTTCCGTGATTATAATTTTATTATAATTATTTGTAGTGTATTCCAGAAATAAGTTCATAATTTTAATCCATGTCTTTGGATTTTTGAGTTTGTTTGTATAGTGCCTTTGAAAAATTCTTTATGTAGGAAACCGATGCTTTATTAGTATATGCTTAAGGTTTTGTCTTCAGTATTTACGTTTTTTAATCTATGTGAAAATTACTCATGTGTGTGGATATCTAAGTAGACAATGTATAACATAAATACAACATATATATTTAATTGAGCATTTTTCGTGCGGAATAAAACAGCTATTTAAATAGCACAGTGTGGGTTTTGACAAACGTGTTCCCACAGAAACCCACCACAGTCCAGCGGTGGATGTTTTAACCACCTTTGCAATCTCCTGTGTCTCTGTAGTTAGTCCTCCAGCCCACCAGACCTATCCAGGCACTGATACGATCAGAGAGTAGCTTTGTCTGCTCTAGGTTGCATGTAAATGGAGCAACATGACGTGTGTCGCTTTGTGCGTGTATGTCTTCTTTTACTGTAGTGATGATGAGCTTTCCTTACCGTCTGTGGATTGTTTTTAACAGTTGATTTTCTTTTTTTCTGAATATTTCTTCATTTCATTATGCAGATACGCCACCATGTGTAGTCTTAACCTGTTAAATAAACTTTATTTGAAGTCTTTTGATTACTGTGGGAACATTGAGATGAACTTATGTATTATAATTACATAAATATATGTTCATTTTCTTGGCCTTTTGAGATAGTACCTAGGAATGATAACAGGCATTTGATTTTGTAAAATACTGCCAAATCATTCCAAAAGTGGTTGTGTATTATTTGTTGACACTTCTCCCAGCCCGAGATGAAAGTTTACTACTTCCACAATCTCATTCACATTATCATCAGTCTTACTGATTTTCGAAATTTGAGTATGTCTGTAGTAATATCTCCCGTTGGTTCTGTTGGCATGGAATTGAATTTTGTGATGTATGGGAGGAATTCAGCTTGATTCTTATTTTTCTGTATGGACAGCCTGCTGTCTCTGCACCGTTTGTTGTATACGGTGTAATTTCCTCAATAGGCAGTGGCAGTTCTACACACTAATAGTTCCTGAGACAATACTAACAATTAAAACTCATATGAAGACATACATTCTACTTTTTAAGACATTATAATAAAATGTTGAGGTTTGTCAGGCACCTTTAACTTTGAACTTCAAATTAATCAACATCTTTATTTCCTTGTGTATGTGCCTACGTGTATATGTTAATGTGTGTACCTGTGCATCTCTGTGTAGGGGCAGACATACGTGTGTGCCCACACACATGTGTGCACTTGCCAGTGGAGATTAAAGGAAGATTTAGGTGTCATTCCTCACTTACCATCCACTTTATTTTTGAGACAAGGTCTCTCATTGGCCTTCAGCTTGCCAAGTAAGTTAGGCTGGCTGGTGATTGAGCTCTGGGGATTTGCAGGTCTCCCATCTGCTCAGAGCTGGCATCACAAATGCATGCCACCACAGCCAATGCTTTTACATGGATGCTGCGTAAGGGACTTAGGTCGTCGTACTTGTAAGGCAAGCACTTTACTGATGAGCCACAGTTCTAGTGCTAATCAACATTTTGATGAACTTTCAACAGAATTTAGAATTGTGCTAGCAAGGTTATCTCTCATCCAATCCCAACTTACTCTTGCCTTGTCCAGGGTCCTAACCTATTTTCTTAAAAACATATTCTTAATCAGAAAATTTCAAATGTGTTTTATCTGGAAATTTTGATGATCTGTTCTTCATCTAAACTCCAGATATCTAGTTGACCACACTGTGGATGGTGAGCATAGTTTTTTAAACTCTATGCTTCATCTTTTCTTATTAAAAAAGGTATAAATCCAAGGAAGACAACTGAAAAATGTAGAAAGCATGAAGGTTAAAACTAAATAACTTCTGCAGTTTTATTTCCTACATATAACCATAATGTGTACTTTTGTTTATCAAAGTTAAATGTGATGTTAAGGAGGGAAAAGCACAATAGCTTAGTTTTGTGCATTATTCTTTAATATTTTCATTTTGATCCCATTCCTAACTTGTGGAATATTACTTTGACTAGGCAAAGATGTGTTATAGTTGTTTATGCTGTAGAATATTGCTCTAACTATGTAAAGGTGTGTTACATTTGTTTATGCTGTGTTTGTTTAATTATGTAAAGATGTATTGTTTTTTCACCTTGCCTGCCTAAGGCACCTGATTGGTCTAATAAAAAGCTGAATGACCAATAGCTAGGCAGTAGAGGAATAGGCAGGACTGACAGACAGAAAGAATAAGTAGGAGGAGAGAAAAGAGAAGAATGAAAGGAGAGAATGAGGGAGAAAAAAAGGGAGACACCTGGGGCCAGTCAGCCACAAGGCAGCCAGCCAAGGAGTAGGACATACAGAATGAAAGAAATGTAAAAATCCCCAAGGCAAAATGCAGTTGAAGAGAAATAGGCTAATTTACATTATAAGAACTAGTGGGACAAGCATAAAATAAGGCCGAGCATTCAGCTAATGATAAGTCTCCATCCATGTCATGATTTGGGAGCTAACTGGTGGCCCAAAAGAAAGCCTGCTATACTTACGGTCCTGTCACAGCAAGCAAATAGAATGTTCTGAACCATAACTAAAACTTTTGTGCTTGTTGCTGAATTATAAGGTTAAAAATCTAATAAAATGTACTTACATTATTGAGATTACGTATTTTGAAGTTTATTTTTAAAATACAAATGGAGACACAAACACGCCCATAATTAAATACACATAAATTATAATCACAATTAAGAAAATGTTATAAAATATTTGACAATTTTAACATAACTTGAGCTGAGAACCGTGGTTTTTTTTTTTAATGTTCAATTCAAGGACAGTAAATTGTACTAATGTTCGGTTTTTCTAACACAACTTTTAGAGGAACCCTAGAGTGAGGTTAATAGTGCAAATGGAATTCATGTATTTTTATGTAACTCCGGCAGATTTTATATTTTCATCTTGAAGGTAGAACTTTCAAATTTATTTCGTAATATTTAAATTCCCTTGTTAAGAGCAGAGACAAATGTCTAATCTCTTAGGGTTTAAAAATACAAGCAATTATTGTGTGTGTTAGATTTATTACCTTTGTAGATTACAATCAATGGGATTTTTGCAATTAATGACAAAATTACGTATAATGGTCTTATGGTATTAATCGTCTTAGGAAGCCAACTGTAGCGGTTTCATTTCTCCATATAATTGCGTAGAGTAGTACATGTTTTCCAAGGGAAAAAAATCTCTAAACAAACTATGCCTCATTTTACTTCTATTTTAAGCTGATCTGCTCACTGAATCTGAGATTTTTGAGTCATTTTTCTTCAGGGATTTGGGAGTTTGCACAAGCACAGGCCTCATAAAGTCAAGTTTGGACAGGTTGCATACTGTGGGGAAGAGACAGCATCCTTCCATGCCAATGCGGTGCTTTGCTGATTTCTTTGGTGAGAGTAGGCAGGGGAAAGGGATGCATGCACCCTTGAATTAGTGTGTCACTTTATCATTTGGACATTCGACTGTTTTTATCACTGAGAACGGACTGGGCAATATGGACTCTGTCAACTGAAATTTAGTTACATGACACATATGGCTATTTCCCTCATGGTGAATGTGCACCCATAGAGGAACTCAGAGCCCATTATGTTTTCCTACTGTGAATGTCTAGTGGCAGAGCTCAGAGCTCGGGCTCACGTATCTCATGGTGATTTTCTCATTTTCTTAACATCCTTTTTTTTTCTTTTAGAATTATTTCCTTCCTTTATGTCCAATCCTAACAATTATTATAGTCTGACTATAAGCATCCTCCTCATTGAGTTCAGAATATGTTTTCCCAATCATGTGCTCATATATTTAGTATATGCCCTTAGCAAACATACTACTATTTTTTTCATTTTTCTTTAGTAAGAAATTTTCTACTCACTCTACATACCACCCACAGATCCCACCTCCTCCCTCCTCCCATCTCCCAGTCCTCCCTCCCAAGCCACCCCACATCCCCACATCCCCCAAATCAAGGTCTCCCATGGGGAGTCAGCAGAGCCCAGCACACTGAGCCTAGGCAGGTCCAAGCCCCTTCCCACTGCACCAAGGCTGCGCAAGGCTGCGCAAGGCGCCACACCACAGGCACCGGATTCCCAAAAGCCTGCCCCTGCACCAGGGACATTTTTTTTCATGTGAGTTTTTAGTTTGTATAAATTTCATGATTCTCTAAACACTCTGTCAATTTCCCCTGCCAATGTGAACATGTTAGTCTATGTTTTCATGAGTATGCATTACATTTACTTGTCCATTCCTTCAATGATAGAAACTTTGGTAGCCTCTGGAATCTTGGAATGAGAAACAGTGCTTATACCAGTCTTTCCATGCGTCTCATTGGGGTGTTGTGATGGTAAGCAGCACTTACACTTAGTGCACAGGAGTTCAGTAATTGTTGCTCTTGAAACGTTAACTCTGAAATCATACACACACCAGTAGTAGTATATGGACTGAGCAGGTTGTGTTTGTATACTTAGGAATATATATCATAGCAATTAAAGACAAATTGATAGGTTTACTCATTTTACTTATAGATTTCTTGGTTTTACTATGTATATTTATAGGTATTTTTGAATATTATTGTGTTTAATCCTTTGATAATCTTAAATATTGTGAATGGCTTCCCTGAACCTAATAGTCATATTTAGGGCTTATTATGTTTGATAACGATCCCAGAGTGATCAGTAAGGAGTCTATGGTGATTTTTGTGTCTGTCATAGTAGTGTGGTGATAAATTTTAGCAATTAGCTCCCAGATCTGGGAGTAGTATCCCGACTTGGTGTGTGCCAATTTCTCTGTTGTAAATATTGACACGACATATGTGAAGACGGTCTCTAGTATAAATTTGTGTCAGAATGAGTTGCTGCATTCCAGCTCTAGCTTACCACTGGCCTGACCCCTGTTCACCCACAGAGCATAATGGTAGCTGCCTTTCCTCCTGTCAAATCCTTTCCCATTAATTTTTTCATTAGGTTCTATTCTGTTTTACTTAATATGTTAGCCTTATATGTTGTTGTATTTTGTGGCTCCAAAACTGTTTTTACAGACACCCAAAGCTGGGGCTGGCCTTGAACATGCGATCTTCTTCCCTTGGCCTTCAAAGGGCTGGAATTACAGGCCTCAGTCATCTGCCGTGGATGTTTCTGAAGATTTCTCAGTCTTCTTTCCCTCCCTTCTTCATGTTTTCAATTCCTCTTAGTTCTTTAAACATGTTACACACTCACACATTCTTTATTCATTTTCATTCCAAATTTTTAAATTCTAGTTTTGGTAATCTGTAAGGGAATGCTTTTATTTAAGCTTTAACCTAATTGGATCCATTTGTTTCTCTCTTTTTCCCTGTATCTAGACAAGGAAAACTGGTACTGGAAAGGTAAATAAATCATTAAGTCAAAATTTAATGTTTGGGCTGGGTTTTTATTTTCTTTTTCTTTTTTGGTGCATGTGCATGTGTGTGTGTGTGTGTGTGTGTGTGTGTGTGTGTGTGTGTGTGTGCATACATTCACATCTTTGGGACTGTGTGTACATATATGTGAGTACAGGTGAGTATATGTCATAATGTGAGTGTAGAGGTCGGGGACAATCCCGAGTGTCAATCCTTGTCTTTTAAGTTATTTGAAGCAAGGTCTCTTGTTTACTACTACATATGCCAGACTAGCTAGTGTAGCTAGAGTTTTCCTGCCTGGCCCACAGTCAGGATAAATCTCTTTCACCTGCCAGTCCCACAGCCGCTCAGACCCAACCAAGGAAACACAGAGACTTCTATTGCTTATAAACTGTATGGCCGTGGCAGGCTTCTTGCTAACTGTCCTTATATCTTAAGTTATCCATTTCCATAAATCTATACCTTGCCACATGGCTCGTGGCTTACCGGCATCCTTACATGCTGCTTGTCCTGGCGGTTGCTGGCTGGCAGGCAGGCAGCCTCCTTCTGCCTTCCTGCTCTTTTAATTCTCTCTGTTAGCCCCGCCTATACTTCCTGCCTAGCCACTGGCCAATCAGTGTTTTATTAGCAACACATTTGCCATACAGAACATCCCACAGCAAGCTAGTCTGTAGGATTCTAGGGATGCTTTGTCTCCATCTTCTGTCTCACCATGAATATTATGGATATAAACCACTATGTCTGCCTTTGTGTAGTTTCTGAGGATCTGAAGGCAGGTCATCTGTCTATCTATCTATCATCTCTCTCTCTCTCCCTCTCTATCTCTCTATCTCTCTCTCATCTATCTATCCATTTATCACCTATCTATCATCTATCTATCTATCTATCTATCTATCTATCTATCTATCTATCTATCTCTCTATCATCTATCCATCTATCATCTCTCTCTATCTCTCTATCTCTATCATCTATCATCTATCTATCTATCATCTATCTATCTATCTATCTATCTATCTATCAATCATCTCCTTTTCTATCATCTACCTATCTATCTATCATCTATCTTGTTCCTGTTCCTTTCTAATACTTTGCTTTTTCCTGCCATGCATCCTTCATATTCACATGTCCAAATCTAACTCAGACTTAAATGAAATTTCATTTCATACTCTCTTTTCAGTCCTTAAACTTCTTTGTATTACTGTTCCTCATATTGTGTGGAAATATTTATTTCAGTGATATTTATCTCTGCCTTTATCCCTTTTAAGGACTTAGTTTCTGGAGGGTAGATGATGTCATAGTCCTTACCAATACCAACCAGCATAGGGCATGGAATAAGCAGAGGAATGTGTAGAGTCTGCAAATTGCTGTGGGTGTAGCATCTTAAACTTTGTGCCCGGTGGCTTTGGTTCCTTATCTATAATGTGAAGATGGCCACCTGACTCATACAGCTGTGACACAGAAATGCAGTAGCTCAGGTGTGTCAGCTGGCAGGAAAGTGGTTTCCACCCATGTTTCCTTGGGCCCTACTCCCATTATCACACATGCGCGCGCACGCACACACACACACACACACACACACACACACACACACACACTCCCTTGGATCTCTCCTTGCCTGACTCTCCAGTGTCCAGCCATTGTTATGCTAGGATGAGATTTCCCCGAGGTTGCCCCTCCTCCTCTCAGATAAAAATGACCAGTCTCACCAGGTAGTTTGGGACTCTAATTGGTTCAAGAGATAAACTAATCCTTTCTATTGAATTAGTTGTCTAATGTTCCTTTCTCCCAGGGCAAGGAAGTCTTAATCCATCTCAATGCAGAGGTTCCTCTAAATAATGAATCCTTTGTGGGAGCTTCTTGTCAGGTTTAAAGGGATTTAAGTGGGTGTATTTTTTTAAAAGTATCCTTTAAAGCAACAGGCCTCCTTATATATAGGACCAATTTTATTTGCGTGTTCTTTCTTGTCCCTGTGAAAAAAATACCATCCAGTTTGTCATTTGGTTAACTGGAGTTGGAAGTGGACTTCTGCGATCATTTTCAACTTAGAGGTGAATTCCTTTTGTACTTGTGGGTGCCCCATGGAGCCATAGAGGTCACCGTGGGTCACACTGCACCTGGATATATATGTTTGTTTTCCCACTTTGTATCATAGAATCAGGGGACTCTTTTGATACGAACTCAGGCTTCTCCATGGCACCCTCTTACCCGTCCTATGGTTCCTATGTTCATTTAGAAATGGAAATTGTTTCTTTTTAGAACTCATATCTGGACCCCCAAATTAAGTGTTCAAAGTTATTGAAACACATAGTCTCTAAAGACCTAGTTTTATTTACTTGCTAATTTTCTGATACTCTCTTTATTTGACAGTAATACAAGGAGCAGCTTGCTACAATACCTTGGAAAAGGAACACAACAAGGCTGTTTTTGATACTATGGAAAACTCATACTATGCCAACTCTCTGAGAACATAATCAAATGAAGTAATCTGTTATACAAAGCAAAATAGGACTGTGTCTGTAATTAGTACGAACACACCAAACAAAACAAGACTAATTACTGGAGTGGGAAAAAGCAGAATGCATTTTGTGAGAGACAGGCTATCTTTCTCACTAGGCGGGTTTCTTTTTGTGTGGTTCTTCAACTCTGGAGAATAGGAATTTTCATGACATTAACACAGCTTATTAATGATCATTGTAAGTAACTCCATACACCTAATTAAATCATCAGCTACAATTGGTAACAGGGGAGAGAATTTAAATGGAGCTCTTCTGACAAAGTAGTTGGCACCACAGTCCTAAATATTTAATACTCCCTGTGGCTGGATTAATGGGAACATTTACTGAGGTGTTTATCCAGGTCTTTCAAAGGTGACTGACAGACACTTTTCATGCCTTTTTTCTTTTTTTAGATAAACCAAATTATAAATATTTTTGCATAAAATCTTCTGTCACTGAGTATGATGTAGACTGAGAAATTATAATTAAACCCTTTTTCTTTTACTCTGTTTATGAGACAGTGGGGCTCCTAAAGAAGAATTGAGTTACTTCAAGAATTTCATTAGGACTAGAAAGTAGGAATTAAAGAAATATATATCTTTGTATGTGTTTAGTCACATTAAAACAGTTGAAAAATCTCAAAAGAGGCATAATCAATATTGTGTCACTCAGGAGTCAGTCACAGTGCATACTAGATAAGAACACTGCAGTAAATACTGAGGGTTCAGGAAACAAGACAGACTGGTCCCTCTGATGTTATATCACGACATGTGAAATATTAAACAATAATTACAAGTGCAACAGTGCAACAAAGATAAGAAGAGGAGAGACAAAATATTTAACCTGGCACTTCAATAGCTGTTGAAGATGGAGAGAGGTCCGAAAGAGTTGTTTGAGATGAGCCCATGGGTGTAGGCAGGGTAAACTTTTACTTTTTATTTTTTGTTTTAGATTATACGGAGGTTATAGATTTATGTTTGGCAAAAATGAATGCCCCTGATGGAACTTTTAAAATAAGCCTTTAAATTTTAGAACATTTTCAGACTCACAGAAAATGAATAGAGGTAGTAGAGTTACACTTTACACCCTTAGTTTTTACCTCAGGTCCTTTTCTTTCTACCTCACTGTGCCTTCTGGGATTCCATGTCCCATGTAGTTGTTATGCCTTTTTATACTCCTGTTGATTGTGACATTTCTCTGACTTTCCCTGCTGTTGATGACCTTGATACTTCGGAGGTGGACTGATAAGATATTTTGTAGATTGTCTTTTGATTGGTATCTGTCTGATATTTTCTCTGTGATTATGAGTTTCTGTGAGGAAGAGTAGAGAAAGCTTTTGTCCTCATCACATCAAGTCAAGGATACCTCCCGTCAACAAGATTAACTGTGTTGATACAAACTTTGATCATTTGGCTTAAATCATCTTCCATAGTTTCTTCACTATGTAGTTATTTTCTATCTCTTTCTTTTGTACTGTGCTATGCAAGGAAGTAATTAAGCTCTGTCTACACATAAGAAGAGAAGAACTAAGTGTTATGAGCAAAGATGGAGAGTCTACATAGGTCATTTGAAATCACAAATAGGTTGTTTGGAGCACATCAAACTTGTCTGCTTTCTGTTTCATTCAGCTTCACTTTGTTGATCAAATTGTTTCCCCTTTGGCCATTTGGAGTTTGGTCAGTTGACTCCTTTCTCACTCTGACACACCCGCTGTCATTCTCTCTGTTTGTTTACAGCGCTTCTTCAATTTCTGGCACCGTAAGACATCCCAGAATCATCTTGTGTATTCCCCACCCCAGCCCTAGAATCAGCATTTCTCTAAGATCTACTTATTATTATTGAAGAATAATAAAAATAAAGTTGCTACATGGGTATAATTGGTTCTAGGCCTTCCCAGCATATAGAGAAAGCAGAATATATATGTGTGTAGTAAGCATGTAAGACCTAACCCATAAATATTGGTCCATGTGTCCACATCTATCCATATCAAACTAAGCATAGGTTATTACTGATGGCTCCAACTCGAGTCCATTACCACAGGATCATTCTGCTTGTTTCACCATGTTTGTAAACTGCTACTCCAACAGTGTAAAACCTGGCTTCTGCCATCTGTTATCCATTTACTTAATTGCCCAATGCCAGTATATACAATGAGCTGTTTCAAAATCATCCCAGCTGTTACCCCTATCCAGTTTTCTGATCCAGAGGACATACATTTTCTGGTGGCCA
Organism: Peromyscus attwateri; assembly: GCA_902168425.1. Classification (NCBI taxonomy): domain Eukaryota; kingdom Metazoa; phylum Chordata; class Mammalia; order Rodentia; family Cricetidae; genus Peromyscus; species Peromyscus attwateri. Next base: position 2,729 of record CABHPP010069031.1, on the reverse strand, counting down.
GAGTAGAATCTCTAACTGCCTGCTTTCCTTCTTGACTTCTTTGTCTTCATCCATCTGTCTATATTCACCTACCTATGCCCCTCGCCCCTGCATACATCCATTTCTCATTTGTATATCCACTGAATATATTTTTAAAACTAAGGGGCATAGGAACTTTTACACCAGAGTTGCTAGTGATAGACTTCCATAGATGAACCAGTACTTTTCATTATGGTAGGCTTTTAACCAACACGCCAAGTTAACTGAGCATTTCTATTTTTCCTGAACAATATACTGGGATTATTATTGGTATTATGGGTATGCCTAAGCCTTTCAGCAAGCTCTCTATTCTTTATTATACTCATGTACATCTAGTCTCAACATTTGCATTTTGTACAAAATAAGAGACATGTGTTTCTAAACTGGGATGACATTTTTCACCTGTGTACATTACTTAAATGTTATATGAGCTAATGAAGATGTCTAGTAAAAAATCAGGACTGATATTGAATACCTGGAAACTGTCAAGAGTATAAAGATTGCTGTCGAGTTTGGGTAAGCAAGATGATTGTAAAATATTGGGTTCATGCATTAAAAATAAGTAGGGTTTTAGATCTATAAAGTTTTATAATTGTATTTAAGTTTTCATACAAATTTTAAGAAACAAATGTAGGAAAACATGACAGACTTATGTACAGGGGCCATTTGTGAAGAAAAGACAGTGTGCAGATGCAGTTGGTGGTACGCTCATGACATTGTGGAAGGCATCAGGTTCTTACTAAGATTAAAAATTAAGGTAGGTTTATAAAAATATAGAAGTCTCTGACTTTGGAGGCTGGAGAGATGGCTCAGCAGTGACAGCAATTGGCTGCTCTTGTAGAGGACTCAGGGTCCACATTGTCTCTAAGAATACCTCTGAGAGATCTGGCACTCTCTTTTGCCTCCCATGAGCATCAGGCCAGCAATAGGCGCACATATATATGTAGGCAAACACTCATACACATAAAAAGAAATCTTAATAAAAAACCCTCCCACTTTTGCTGTTTGTAATTTATTTACCAACTGTTTATCCCAGGGACTTTGAGAAAAGAATTTCTACTACAGCTTTGTTTGTTCTTGAGTATTGTCTGAATTCAACCGACTTCCGTGGTTTAATTTGACAGTCTAGTCATAGCAATTTGTCTTCAAAAATTTAAAGAACAGTGGTAGAAATTTGTGTCAGCTTACATGACAGTGCTCAAATGTACTGGATATGATGAAAATCAGCCCTCACCTTTCTCTTCGCTGTGCCCAGCAAACAGAGGTGGGGGTCTGTGGTACAGGACACTTCACAGCTGATGAAGAGTGAGGCCTGGGTAGTGTTGCTTCTGATTTTCTTATTGCAAGGTCACCTTTACCTAAGCATGCTCCTCAAAAAAAGTCACTAGTTTGCTCAGAAATGATTGTGTACCAATGTATTTTTATTTTATTCCAGGGCTGGTAATTGCTCAGTGTTCTTATTCTGCAGTTTAGGAGTGGTCATGGCTCCTCTTTTTCAGATCAGGTAATGCACTCTCCTATTTGCTACACACACACACACACACACACACACACACACACACACACACACACACCCCTCTGAGGATAAAACACACCCCTCCCCTTTTTTCGAGAAAGGAATAGTGTTTTATACATTTTGTAGAAAGACCGCTGCGGAGTGTGTTTGCTCCAGTTAGTTGTAATGAATGATAGTGCCTCACGAGACTGGGGTGAGGACTTTCCAATAAATCTTTTCTGAAACTTCTTCCTTTCATAGCATCCAAAGGTGTACTCTGAGCTAAGGGAAGCAAAGACTGGGCTTGAGTTTCTCAGGAGAAATTGCTACAGAGACATGTTCTCTCTTTGGGAGGGGTTGGAACAGAGAAACCAGTTTTAATATGGAAGGAAGGATTAAAAGGCATCACACATGCTGCTCCTGAGACAGCTAGTGACCCAGCCTTATTGTGTGAGGGACAATACCACTCTTCAAGTTTTACTCTGCCCAACTGCTAGCTAGAATGGAGAGAATCTAGGAAGGGCTTCACAGGACCTAAGATTGCATTACAAATGTCCCTCTTCATCTTAAACTTTCAGGAACTTTCCAGTAGGGCAGTAGCTCAAGCAGTTCCTTGTGGCAGTGTATCCTGGCCTTTTTCCACCGCTCCTTTTCTGCTACCACCAGAGACAATGGTCTGATGCATGGTCTCTGCCATCTTATGCATGTCTTGCTTCCTCTTGATTGCAGGACCCCTGGAAGGAAGAGCCTCCTGCAGCTGGTATGACAGTTTCTTTGGCATCAGCATCTGCTGTTGCTTATTCTCAGAACTCTGTGCTCATCCACTTCATGGCCAGGAAGTGGCGAAGTTGGTTAGTTAGGCACAGAGACCTGGTAGAAATGGCCCCCTTGATGATGGACACTAGCTGAATCACAGGCTCATAGTTTTTCAATATCTGGTGGAAGATCCTGTAAGTGCCTTGTTCTGAATCAGGATCATCAGCATCAGCAGCATCAGAATCAGCATCATCATCATCATCATCAGCAGCAGCAGCAGCATCAGCAGCATCAGAATCATCAGCATCAGAATCAGCATCAGCAGCATCAGCATCATCAGAATCATCAGCATCAGAATCAGCATCATCAGCATCAGCAGCGTCAGAATCATCATTATCATATCATAATCATCATCATCATCATCATCAGCAGCAGCAGCAGCAGCAGCACCTCCCCCCCC
>CABHPP010069019.1:0-11933 GCA_902168425.1 Peromyscus attwateri | reverse complement strand
AAATATACCCTATGTATATTAATGTAAAAGTTCTGTATAGATTTTAGCAAACCTTACTCCAAAATATGTAATCATGATGAAGAGAGAGTTATCTGTGGAGTAGCTGGTTGGGATATCATCATCAACTCAATGCATCAAACTCATCATGTAATTGGCATCTAATCACCTCAACATATGCAAATTAAGCAGTTGACAAAATCCAACATATATCTCCTATTAAAAAAGAAAAACTTTCATGAAACTAGGATAGAAGGAAATTTCTTTAACCTGTCAGAAAAATCTGTAATAAAAATGATTACTGATGAGGTATCAGGGTCTAATGAGCACTTTCTGTGTAAGATCAGGGGTAGCTGTAGATGCCCAGGCTCACCACTCCATTCACTTTAAAGAGACTGTTTGGCTAATTGAAGAAGATGAAGAAAGAGATAAAATAAATCTGGAATAGATGATAAATGTCAAATTACTTTTATGTTCTAATTGCAATGTAAAAAATTTAGAGAATGTAAGGCAATATATTAAGGTACCCACTAATATGAGTGAGCAAGCTTACAGCAAACAAATTTTTTATATAACAAAATAATTTTTTTGAACTAAGACCAACCAAAACAAATTCAAAACTATCATTTATGACATCACTGAAACCAGGAAACACTTAGGATAAATCTGACAAACGTACCTAAGTCTTCTCAAAGCCACAAAATACAGCCAAGATAAATGCACAGAGTGTAAATTGGTTTAGGAGACTTCAAGATGTCAACTTTCCCAGCCTGATCTATGTATCCAATAAGATCAAAACTGAAATCCTATATTGGAAAATCCTCCCAGACATATTTTAAAATTCCGATTTTCTTTCCAAAATACAAAGGACCAAGAATAATCAAAGGGAAATTGCAAAGACAGATGATGTATTTCCTTGCTTCAAGTATTACAAAACTTATTATCCAATGTGTTGTGAACTTATGAACATGTGAATATCATAGGAACCAATGAAATACAGTCTCAATATAAACCCACACAGAAGAACAGCTGAGCTCAGGCAACACTGAACAGGTAGTTCAAAGGAAAAAGCATAGAGGTTTTATCAAAAGATGATTATTGTCTGTACATCAAAGGACAAGAGTGACGTTATACATTCACACTGCTTTGATTCTATGTCTTATAAGTTTAAATAGGAAGCACAGTACAAAATCACACACTACTACATTTGTTCATCTCAAAGTATTTATGCTGAATGGGGAAGGAAAGTCAGAAAGGGAACACCTTGAGTGACTATGTATCTTAAAATAAATCTGCAGTAATTTCATACTAACCCACAGCAATCTAGTGTTGGTAGGAATGAAAGGATATATGGAAAGATCCAAAGCAGGGAGAGGACATTCAGTCTTGTTCACATGGTTTTTGTTTTGTTTTGTTTTGTTTTGTATCAACACACAGGCTTTCTTTTCTTTTTTTCTTTTTTAGTGCAAACTTTTATCTCTTCTGGGATATCAGTATACTAGTATTTTGACAGAACAATAATGTCACAAATTTTAAAGTAAATAACATCATTACTTAAACAAACATTTAAAAAGTACACAAGCAAATTACAATATAATGCTTTCTGGCCAAGCTGATTATATAATATATCCCAAGTAATGAATACATGTATACATTTTCAAGAAGATGCTATGAATAAACAAATAGCTGTTTAGATCAATTTCTTGAAAAATAATAATTTAGGCATTTTAAGTGTGAAAATAATTCATGTTAATGGTATAGAAAAAAATAAGAATGATTACTCTACACATACACATTCATGTATGCATTGAGGAAGATCAAGAAAATAAAATTAAATTAACCAATAAATGATAATGACTTAACATCACCTTAAGATAGCTTATACTGAGTAGTCTAAGCTACAGTCTGTAACCAATGCACAAGTAATCTTTAAATACTAAGTGTACATCATAAACTTTCTTTTTTTTTTTTTTTTTTTGGTTTTTCGAGACAGGGTTTCTTTGGGTAGCTTTGCACCTTTCCTGGAGCTCACTTGGTAGCCCAGGCTGGCCTCGAACTCATAGAGATCCGCCTGCCTCTGCCTCCCGAGTGCTGGGATTAAAGGCATGCGCCACCAACACCCGGCATCATAAACTTTCTAAATGTATTTTTATTTCAACCATGGAAATTGGAATAAATATAAGAAATACATAGACATTAAATATATCATAAAGCAATAGTGTTTTTATTGTGTTACTCATTATTTTTAAGTGATAAAATTTTGTTTCTAATTGTATTATGTGCTATCAATATCATTCAAACAATTTACAGAATGTGTGCTGTTTTTCTAATGTAAATATGGTGGCAAGTAACAGGAACAAACTCAAACTATTGAAAGGAAAGTAGTGAAATCTATCAAAGTGGAAGATGATTCTTTGATAGATTTCTTTTTTAGCAGAATGTCTTTGTTAGGGATTTTATCACTGCAGAAAAACATCATGATGAAAAGCAATTTGGGTTATAGTTTACAGTCCATCTTTCAGAGAAATTTGTGTAGGAGTTTAACACAGAATCCTTGATGCAGGATTCATGAGGAAGCCATGGAGGAGTGCTATTCATTGGCTTCCTCATCAAGACTTACTTAGACTGCTTTCTTTTTTTTAATTTTATAATTTAATTTAATTTTACATATCAGCCACGGATTCCCTTGTTCTCCCCACTCCAGCTCCCCCTCCCCTCCTTCTCCCCAGCCCACCCCCTATTTCCATCTCCTCCAGGGCAAAGACTCCCCTGGGGTTTGAGTTCAACCTGGTAGATTCAGTCCAGGCAGGTCCAGTCCCCTCCTCCCAGGCTGAGCCAAGTGTCCTTGTATAAGCCCCAGGTTCCAAACATGAGGACAGGTCCCGGTCCCAGTGCCTGGATGCCTCCTCAACAGATCAAGCTAATCAACTGTCTCACTATCCAACACAGGCTTTCTAAAACATATACAATTCTTACTTCAAATAATGCAGCATATCTCTACCTATTGTGGTTCCCCAAAGCTGCCAAAAATGCATATAGAATTTTAAAGAAGACACTCTGACTGGGCCAGACAGGACAAAAAGGAGACAAGGAAAACAAAAATAGAGACCAGGAAATCTTGCTAGGTAAGACCTATGAGTAGTAGAAGTAATAATGGGGAGAGGCTGTGTCCATTGCTAAACTTCCTCTATGCCTTTCTGCTCTAATGTCCCAAGTATACAGAAAGCATTTGAGTCTTGTCTCAGAGTTAAAGATCTGTGGACTGAGCGATCACTAACATGATTGACAGATAATCATGAATCAATGTAGATAATGAGATTTTTCAGCAATGAAAAAGATCAAGGTCAAGTTTGTAGCTGAAAATTGGGCAGTAGTTTGCCAAGGGAATTTAAGGAAGAAAAACAAACCAAAAGAGTCTTTCAAAGTTATGTCTTTATCTTATATACCTTTTTAAAATTTAGTATTACTTTTTCCTCTTATAGATTTTTATCTCCTTCAGCAGAAGTGCAGAGGGTGTCTGTGATCCCCCATTATACAGAACAAAGCCACAGACACTAGCTGAAAAATTTTTTTTCTTTTTTTACAATATTAAGAGAATTTTTTTCCTAAGTTCATGAGGATATTATCAGAAGTAAATAATAAAGTTTACTGCATAGCTATGTCCCATCTGCAGAGGTGATTTGTACAAACCCATTAATAAGGCAGAGCTATGAAGATTCTTAACTTTCAGTCAACATTAATTGACTATTAAATCTATTTACAAGATAAAGAAATGTCTATTTCAAAGAATATCATGATTATATGTGGCTAAAGTGAATTGCTAGAAAAGTGATTTTTATCAATATCTGCAATTAAATCTGGTTAGCACTAGTTTGTTTGACTTCTTTATTATAGTTAATTGTAAACCTTTACATTATTTCTATGTCCTTATATATAAAAACTGACACTATTATAACCCCTACAACTCTTGCTATTCATTAGCTTTTGAGAGAGAGAGTGTTTTCTAAATTGAAAAAATTAAATACAATAAAAATTATAGTTTTTCTATTCATGGTCTTATAAAACATTTCCTTCTCTTTGATATCACATTTTTCTTAAATACTGATGCCTCGTATATTTCTTGCATGGACAATAACAACAACAGCAAATCCTTATTTATTCATTTTGTTTCCACAAGAAATATTTATCCTTGTTTCAAAAATGTGTTGAAGATATATTTGATGGCTGTAGTTTCTGATTTCTTACTACTGGTTAATTCATTGCCTGATTAATATTTTTGAACCTGTATCTTTTATTAAACCATATTTTCCAGAGACTGTTACATAATCAATGCAAATTTTCCTTCTAAAAGTTTCCTGTTCTGTTGTATAATGAAAACATATAAGACCCTAATACTGTTTCTGATTATAGTTCTGGTTTTATCTTCAACACATAAATTATGGTGGGTATATTTCTTATCAGAAATAGTTTTCAAATAAATTTCACTTGCTGTTTTGTTTTCTGTTTTGGAATTAGATTTATAAAGGAGAATGATCATTTTGCTTGTAGCTGCAGATATATAGGTCTTTAACAATAATTGCAGTTAATTTACAGCTTTATTACATAATTTGCTTTAATTGAAACAAATGAAATCTGTCTTTGTTTACTAAAGCAAAACAAATTGTAGTATCCTTGGATTTGAGCATAATTGTACTATTTGCTTCAATGACACAATTTTTAATGAATTGCCCCTCCAAATACTTAAATTTCATAATTTTTGCTTGCCCATTGTTTGTTGATCTATCCTAACTGAGGATTATGTTTTCCCTTTTCTTTCATAGCATGACTGCACCTGTGTCTGTACACTGTTACTTTATAATCTCTAAATTCTAACATTATAAATATTCTTATGTGGATTGGAGGGCTACGTCAGTTATTATGAGTGCTTTCTGCTCTTGTAGAGGACCAGAGCTTGGTTACAGCCCCTACATCTGTGGCTCACACCTGCCTGTAATTCCAGCTCTAAGCTTTCTGATTCCACATTCTGACCTGTGGGTCATCTGAACACAGATTCGCACCCCCATGCACATTAACAAAACTATATAATAAAGAAAAACTCATAAGTATGTGTTTGTCCTCCTTCCAAGAAATACAAAATAGAAAGATATAGATGTATCTTATCTAGGAAAATTATTGTTACCAAAGTTTCATGCAATTGCATATTAATTTTGATTTTTACTTTCAAAAACATTTTAAAATTATATATATAGTATTTAAAATGGTTTAGTTCTACCAAATTTTTGTGAATATCCTTGTAAATAGAGTTATATATGATTAATTTGTATTGTAACTCCTAATCATTTGAATCTAATATTTTATATTTGACAATTTTTCATGTTTTATAATATAATCACATGATTTATGCTTTCATTTTTCCCCCTTTCTTTTCTTTACTGAGCAATTTTACATATTACTTGGGTAAATACTCAAACTCATTTCAGAAAGCATGTCTTATTTTGTGTTCTTAAAACATTGCCTTTACATTTATAATAGGAACTTTTTTAAAAACTTATTTATATGAGTGAAAACTGAAAAAAATAAAATTTTCTCTTTGCTATATAAATAAAGAATTTTATATTGTTTACTTCTCTCATGATCAAGTTATTAACATGGCATTTATGTTTTTATATATACTACTCCTATTCATTTTATTATTTCTTCATTTTATTTTCCATTAGAATTCTTTGGTTCTATCAGTAATGTTTTCTTTCTACCCTTTGAATTGAATTTTCCTGTGGAGTTCTGTATCACTAAGCCATAGGAAGTATTATTTCACTGCATGACATGGAATTTCACTTTCATCATCATTAAATTCAGGCACAATTCAAATTTGTAGGAATGGGAGTATTTGCAAGACACTGTATAGTTTTACATTTCACATATCTAATTTCCATTTAATTATTCATCTTGATTTTTTTTACTTTCTCTTTCTGTCTGTAATGTGGCTTCATTCTCCTTTTGTCTCATTGGGATTGCCCTTCACTGTTACATTCATTTCCCTTCTTTTTTGTAATTGCTTCTCAACATTTCCTTCCTCATTTCTTTCTTGCTTTTTCATTCAGATGACTAATTTTTTAAAAATTCTCCAGTGTAACTTCGATTTTCAACAACATGCTTTGCTCTGTAACTCCTCATATTTAGAGCATGTTTCTTCATGGATGATCATCACATAATTATGTATTTTGTTTTTGAAAATTTGATGTAATAGCTTAACTGACTTGGATTTTATTTGAACTTATGCACACCTCGTAGATGGCTCGATTAAATTCTTTAGAGTAACTTTGACTTAACATACAAGGACATTTTTGGCAAGAACAAATGGATCCATTTCCTTAGTAGTTGGCACATGACAATAATCATGAGGATAGTATAGCTTTCATTTATGCTACACATTAGTATTTGTTAGCATGCTCATGATTTGCACATACAGGTTTTGCAAAGACACAGAGCATCAGGGCTGGCCACTGCATCTTGCTGTTATGTTGTGTCTTCTGTCTGCAGCAGCTGTGCAAGTTGATTAGAAACAGGTGCAGGCTGTTCAAATTACAGCCAACTTTCTTACTGGGCACCCTTTACTGTAATCAGGAGCACACTCCCAGTCTTCTTATAGCTCCCCCATATCTTCTTACACTTGCTCTGATCTTCTTATTTTGTACAGCAAGACATGAAGAAAAATGAATAACTTACAATTTGAGGTACCAACGGCACATTCTCACAACAAAATTGTGCTATGACATGGGTTTCTTCCTGTGGTCTGAACGTTCAACAGCCCAGCATTTTGTTCTTATGTCTGTGCATGCCCACTTATTAGCAGAATTGAGGTCTCTGTAGAGATCTGTTTCTTTACTGTGCTATATTTTATAATATTTTCAATTATTTTCTTTTTTACTTTGAGTTCTGTGTAAACACTATACTCAAATATATAATGTATTGTCAATGCCGGTTTACATTCTTTAATCCCACAATTCCTCACTTTTCACCTCATAACGTTGCCTTTCATCTAGTCAGGCACTCCATCTTCAATTAAATATTTAAATAACACTGGCTTAAATGACGTCAATTCTGGATACTTCCAGGCATGGAACTTGCTCTTTGCTCCCTTCATGCTCCCAAATTAGCAAGACCCAGTCGCAAATTCTTCTTAGACACATTTCTTTTACATTTCTGATATGTGACTTTATAGGCATGTAATGTGGGAAAATCACAAGCTAAAGATCTGAGAGTTTTACTTGTGTTATAATGCCTACATTCTGCTGGAAATTGTGGACAATAAGTGGGGGGATTGCATGCTTGTTTGGATGCTTTTAGGGATCATTCTTTCACAATGCAGACTGTACTTATTTAAGATAAACCTTTGGAACTAGCACAGGCTGCCTGTGTTACCTAATGGTCTCAGAAAGACATTTACTATCTATAAACGGATTGTTTTTCCTTGTTTTACTGTTCATTACTATTCAAAATGCTTCATACATATTTGTTTTTGGTAAAGAGGAGAACATAGCAGGTTTGATTGGTTATATGCCATTGTAGATTTTCAGAAAGGCCATAGACTATTTACATCTACAAATATCTTAGTCAGGTGTTATGATTTCCATTTCTCTAATCTACCCAAATTTAAAACACACGGATCAAGCTACTATTTTATAATAGACATGACATATTTTATAATATAGTGTGTTTATATACCAGTTGAATAAATTCAGTTTTGTAGTACCTAAATATATCTAAAATTCAGATGACACTATGTGTTCTTCACAGGAGAGAGATCATGTCCTTTGATCAAATCTCATCTATTCTATCAGCTTTTAACTTTCCTTTCAGTACCAAGAATCCCAGGACAGAAGAAGAGTGGGAGGAATACATGAAAATAGAGCTTAGAAATTGAGGACTTCACATTTATCATATCAATAGGATTGTCTACAATGCTTTCCAGTTGTTCTCTTTGAAATACTAAATTATTAAAGCCTGTTCTGAGGCCATGATAATTATTTCACAAGCAGTATACTCTGCGTTTTCAAAATCAAGAAAATTCTGAGAGGTGCAAGCATTTTGGAAATGCAAATTGTGTTTCTTTCAGTTATTTGTTAAAATGAAGTATTATACTTCTGGTCCTTAGTTTATAGACAGGAGAGTTACTTGAACACAGGAACCAGAGGCTAGTCTGAGCAACACGGTATTTGTTGTAAAAAAAAAAAAAATGAAATAAGCTTACTTCATTTTTATTTTTAAACAAGCTATTCTTAGTTATGGTCCTGTTTGTTTGTGAAGTTACAAACAAGTCTATAATAGAAAAGTTTTTTTTTAATATCTTAACATCAAAATATTGTTCCACCATCACCATAAAGCTGACTACTAAGATCAAGCTATAAATATTATGTTACAGTTATCTTTAATTGAAAATTTAAAAGACTACCTATGGAAATAACACATGAGCAATCTGCTCCCAAATAGTAATGTTTCCACATGCTCAGGGAGAATGTAGCATCCTAGACAAAAGGCAATTTTGAAGATAAGTATCACAGACTACTACTGAAAAATCAAGATAGCAGGAGACCATTTGACCCATCCTTGATGTATTGCTTATTCATAACCCTGTTAGAGTAGTAGGGTCTGTGTAACATCCTTTTTATTGAATATTGTAGAGATACAAGTTGATAAGGTTATTAAAGTCCTTCATCTCATACCAAATCGTTCAGTACTTGATATAAGATCCTTCCTAGAACAAGGCTCATACAATGGCAAAGACTTTAAGTGAATAAATAGAAAGAGAAGTTTCATCTCAGTTCTTTTCACTACTGAAATTGATCAGGCTCTAGTATTAGGAATTAATCCATCTTTGTCTGTCTCTCTCCTAAGTACCAAGTCATATTGCTAGTTTATGTACAATTATCTGACTTTATTCACTAAAGTTTCAACATGCTCCTTTTTTTTTTCTCTTTCCTTCTATTTTATTTTAGTGTACTTTTTATTTCTTAAGGTAGGATGAGGTTGACTTTTGGCCTGGAGATTCCAGCCATGCTCCTGAACTGAGGTGATAACTCACTGTGGGTTCCACATGTGATTCTTTGATGATCAGTGATGCTAACACATCTTTCATCTGCTTGATGCTCATCTGAGTACCTTCCTTAGGTTTGGTGTCATTTTTAATTTGTGTATTAATGGTACTTGAAATTATGAAATTCCTTACACGTTCTTCATATTAATCATTTGTCAAACAGATTGTATGTCCTTTTCTGGTGTTGCCTCTGTCTTGCCGTGTACTTTATCAAACTTGGGTACTTTATGTGACCCTGTCTGTCTCATCCTCTATTGTGCCTTGTCAATACCAGCTTCATTGACTTTGATGTCTACAAAATTTTCTCTTTTCTTCTGGAAGCTTTTAGGTGCAGGTGTTATGTTTAAATATCCCATCCTTTCTGAGTTCATTCATGTAGCTTGTAAAAAGTAGTGTTATAATGTGCTGCTTCTTCACGTAGAGATCCAGTTCCACTGCAGCATTTATGGAGACAATTGTCCTGTCTCTGGAAAGCCTGCTTGACAGTTTGTTGGTCATTAGTTAACTGTGGTCCTGTCTTCTGCTCATCTGTTCTTGTTTTTTTATAATTTAATTTAATTTTACATATTAGCCACAGATTACCCTGTCCTCCCTCCTCCCTCCCTGCCCTCCCCCTAACCCACCCCCAATTCCCATCTCCTCCAGGGCAAGGACTGCCCTGGGGATTCAGCTCAGCCTGGTAGATTCAGTCGAGGCAGGTCCAGTTCCCTCCTCCTAGGCTGAGCGAAGTGTCCCTGCATAGGCCCCAGGTTCCAACCAGCCAGCTCATGCACTGAGGACAGGTCCTGGTCCCACTGCCTGGGGGCCTCCCAAAGAGTTCAAGTTAATTGACTGTCTCACTTATCCAGAGGGCCTGATCCAGTTAGGGGATCCTCAGCTCTTGGTTCATAGTTCATGTGTTTCCACTAGTTTGGCTATTTGTCCCTGTGCTTTTTCTAATCATGGTCTCAACAATTCTCACTCATACAAACCCTTCTCTTTCTCGCCAGTTGGACTCCTGGAGCTCCACCTGGGGCCTGATTGTGGATCTCTGCATCAGCTTCCATCAATCATTAGATGAGAGTTCTATCATGACAGTTAGGGTGTTTGGCCATCTGATCACCAGAGTATGCCAGTTCTGGCTTTCTCTCAACCATTGCCAGTAGTCTATTGTTGGGGTATCTTTGTGGATTTCTGGGGACCTCTCTAGTACTGTGCTTCTTCCTATTCCCATGGGGGTCTTCATTTATTATGGTCTCTCTTTCCTTGTTCTCCCTCTCCGTTCTTGATCCAGCTGGGATCTCCCGCTCCCCTAAGCTCTCTTTCCCTGGACCCCGGACCCTTGCCCTTCATTACCCTCCACCCTCACATCCAGTTTGCTTATGTAGATCTCATCCATTTCTCTGTTGTTGGGTGATCCCTTCGTCTTTCTTAGGGTCCCCTTTACTAGGTAGCCTCCTTGGAGTTGTGAGTAGAAGTCTAGTCATCCTTTGTTTTACATCTAGTATCCACCTATGAGTGAGTACATACCATGTTTGTCTTTCTTAGTCTGGGTTACCTCACTCAGGATGATTTTTTCTAGATCCATCCATTAGCCTGCAAACCTTATGATGTCATTGTATTTCTCTGCTGAGTAGTACTCCATCATGTATATGAACCATATTTTATTTGTCCATTCTTCAGTTGAAGGGCATTTAGGTTGTTTCCAGGTCCTAGTTATTATAAATAATGCTGCTATATGGCACTTTCTTAGAAAATTGGGAATCAATCTCCCCCAAGACCCAGCTATACCACTCTTGGGCATATTCCCAAGGAATGCTCAATCATAACACAGGGTCACATGCTCATCTATGTTCATAGCAGCATTATTTGTAAAACTCATCTCTTCTTTAGATGTACATATACAGGTTTATGCTACTGCCATGGTCCTCTGATCACTATAACTTTTGGTGTATTTTGGTAACAGGGATCACAATGCCACTTGATTTGTGCTTTGCTCAAGATGATAAGATGATATTTGTTACTCCAAATTTTTTCACCCAAATTTTAGAGCTGTTTGCTTCCACTTCATTGAGGAATTTCTTCAAAGTTTTCATAGCAATTTTATTAAATCATAGATTCATTTTTATACCAAAATTATTAATACACAGCCTTCCAGTTTATGAATAAAGGTGGCTTTTATGATTGATCTCCCTCCCTGCCTCTCTGTGTATTTGTATCTTTTCTAATTTATTTAATTAGTATTTTGTAATTTTTTATCTTTAGATGATTTTCATATCTTTAGTTAATTTATTATTAGGTGTTACGTTTTGTACATATTCTAAATGAAATTTATATTCAACTTTCTATTATAGCTCACTTGCTGTTGACATATTCTAGTGCAACTGGTTTTATAGGTTCTTGAAAATGGGCTGAATTTCTTTATTAGGTCTAGTACATTTTTTATATCATATTTGTGATGACTTTTCAATTTTATTTTTAAAAAGATTTATTTTAGTTTTATTTATTTGAATGTTTCTGCATATGTATGTGTATGTGAATTGCCTTACATTAAGTGCTAAGAGCTGAACTTGGGTCCTCTGCAAGAGTAGCATGTGCTCTTAACCACTAAGCCATATCTCCAGCCCTCACTGGAATCATTTGATATGTAAGATCATGTCATTCTTCAGCAGAATTAGACATCTTTCAGTTTGGATTCTTGTTATTTATGGTTTTATCTGTCTGTATTTTTTTTAGAATTTTCAGCATTATTTACAATTACAGTGCTTAATGTGAGCATCCTTGATTTTTCTAGTTTTACAGAGAGGACCTTCACCTCTTCCCCACTCAGTATAACACTTGCTGTTTTCTTACTTTTTTTTTT
>CABHPP010069008.1:0-15218 GCA_902168425.1 Peromyscus attwateri | reverse complement strand
TATTTGTAATAGCCAGAACCTGGAAACAACCTAGATGCCCTTCAACCGAAGAATGGATAAACAAACTGTGGTACATATATACAATGGAATACTACTCAGCAGAGAAAAACAATGACATCATGAGGTTTGCAGGCAAATGGAGGGATCTAGAAAAAATCCTCCTGAGTGAGGTAACCCAGACTCAGAAAGACAAACATGGTATGTACCCACTCATAGGAGAATACTAGTTGTGGAACAAGGATGACTGGATGGCTACTCACAACACCAGGGAGGCTACCTGGATAACGGGACCCCAAGAAAGACACGGGGATCACCCAATGGAGGAGAAATGGATGAGATCTACATGAACAGTCTGGACGTGAGTGGGGGTAATGAGGGGCGAGGGGTGAGGAAAAGAGAACTTGGGGGAGCGGGAGATCCCAACTGGATCAAGAACAGAGAGGGAACACAAGGAATGCTCATGATAAATGAAGACCACATGAGAACAGGAAGAAGCAAAGTGCTGGAGAGGCCCACAGAAATCCACAAAGATGCCCCCACAATAGACTGCTGGCAATAGTCGAGAAATAGCCCGATCTGACCTACCCTGGTGATAGGATGGCCAAACACCCTAATTGTTGTGCTAGAAACCCCATCCAGTGACTGAGGGAACTAGATGCAGATATCCATGGTCAGGCCCTGGGTGGAGCTCCGGGAGTCCAATTGGCGAGAAGGAGGAGGGTTTATGTGAGCAAGAGTTGTTGGGACCAGGGATGGATGGAATACAGGGACAAGTGGCCAAACGAATGGAAACACATGAACTGTGAACCAATGGCTGAGGGGCCCCCAACTGGATCAGGCCCTCTGAATGGGTGAGACAGTTGATTGGCTTGATCTGTTTAGGAGGCATACAGGCAGTTGGAACAGGTCCTGTGCTCAGTACATGAATTGGCTGTTTGAAACCTGGGGCTTAGTAGAGACCCTTGGCTCAGCCTGGGAGGAGGGGACTAGACCTGCCTGGGCTGAGTCCACCAGGTCGATCTCAATCCTCGGGGGAGTCTTTGCCCTGGAGGGGATGGAAATGGGGGGTGGGCCGGGGGGAGGGGGCGGGGCGGGAGGAGGGAGAACGGGGGAATCTATGGCTGATATGTAAAGTTGAATTATATTGTAAAATAAAATAAAATAAATTCAAAAAAAAGAGTACACTTCTTAGTCTTAATGAGCTCTCTGTTCAATGTATCTCCTTTTAGACTAAGAAAGCAACAAGTCTCAAATATTTTGATTGGTATGGACTTTTGTGTGATGATAAAAATTTAAGACTATAAAGATCTACTCAGATTAACAAAAGCTAACTTAGAGATTTACACCTAAGTACTTATGTCTTTGCCAAATGTTCAACACCAAGCTTCTAAAGAACTTAGATAAGTGGCAACATGTGTTTGATAAATAAGGTATTTGATAAATAAGCTATATATTCTATAATGAAATGACTGGTCCCTTGAGAGGGTCCTTTTCCCAGAGGTGGGCATTTGGGCAGAGGCCCCCATGGCTTGTCCAGGGCACTGCTGGCTTCTGGGATCCCTCAGTCCCCAGTTCACAAGCCCTTTGCTCCTGTTGCCATTTGGCCCTGGGATATTTCCTCTGTCACTATTCCTTGCCTTCTCAGGAGATAGCCTTAGCAGTTTGGAACAAACTTTTTCCACTTTCACCCACAAATGGCTATTGGAGTTTCTTTACTGAGCCAATTATCTATGATTAGAAACTTTTATTTTGATACTTATTCTCATAGGGATGGAATGTAAAGTCCTAGTCTTATGAGAGCTGCTAACATAGTGTAGAATGTCAAGGAATGCAAGTTAATAGTCATCTTATAAATGATCAAATTCTTTAATTGTAGTCATGCTAAGTACTAATACAGTTAATTACAGGGATAAGCCTTACTTAGTCCCTTGTACATGTTTTCAAAGTTTAGCTTAAAACAAGTAGCTAGAATCAAAGTTTGTCTGTTCAGATATACTCAATAGATAGATAGTCCTCAAATACTTCAGAGATCTGCAGAATATGACATTTAAATGTTTAATTTAAAAAAAAGCTTTACATGATAGAGAGACATGTCAGCTCCTGGCAGCATCTCTATTTACGCCAAAGAAGATGGATGGGCATAGAAGAACCTCCACTCAGAACTTGCTTCAAATCTGGCAATGTCAGCCACTGAGCAAAAACTGCCTTTTACCTCAACTGCTGCCAAGAGCCTCTCCAGACTGTGGACAAAAGGACACGGGGGACTTGACTGCCTTGAATTGCCTAGACAAGGTAGGCTGGTCCCTCCACAAGTTTCTACTCCACAGGAAAGTCTGTCAGATCTTCTGGATTTGGCAACCAAAGACTGATGCTGCCCTGAGACCTCTGTTCCCAAAGACCATTGGAAGACACTGGGGTATCTGTCTAGGAATCCAGCAAGTAAGTCTGTCATTCTTAATACATTCAGAAGCTGCTTGTTCTGCAGCTCACTCAGGTGATATTTCCTTCTCAGAACTCTGATGCTGTTTGATGACTAGTTTAGTGACAGCTTTGTCAGTTTATTAGCAGCAACCAAGGCTTCAGCTACCTCCTCAGTTCTCTGTAAAATTCAGGTCACAAGCCTCACTCTCCCAGGGATACTACTAAGTCTAGACACAATTTACCTTGTTACCAGACTCAAAAAGAGATAAACTCACAGAACAGATTTCGTTGTAACCTTTTACCATTCCTTTATTTAAAGGAACTAACTTTATAGTGACTGCTCTCAGTGGTCAGCCACCTGTATCTCCTGGTGAATTAGATAGAAAGAAGGTGTTTTAAGGTGTAGAGTTTATGTGAAGATATAAAAGCTTAAGATGTGAGGACATAAGAAAAATGTTTCAAGGTCTAGGAAGGTGGTTTAAGGTTTGTTTATGTGAAGATAGGAAAGCTTAAGTGGTGATAGGGAGAAAGTGATTTGAGATGTATAAAAGAATGAAACATGTTCCAGATTTCTCTTTCTCTTGCTATACTATTATTACATTAAGACCCAAAAATAATCTAGCTCTGGCAGAGTACTAACCACTATACTACCAAGATCATAACCACAGTCTCAGGATTTTAAATTCTTTTTGGTTGCTTTCTAATGACTCAAAGGCATAAGTGTACTGCCTTTTCTACAATGTGGATTTCAGTACAGATTACAAACAGTGGGAATGCTAATGTGTCTAAAACTTAAATAAAAAATTCTTGTAATCTCCAGGGAGTCAACTTGCATCCACCTCGAACAGGTCAGATGAACTCCGGATAAGTACTGTCCCCACCTTTCCCTGGCTTTGGGACTCCCCCCCCCCTCAGCTACCAGGACCTAAGAAAAAATGTTTTCCGCTGAAACTCAACTTTATCTTCTGCTGAAGCATCTCGCCTGGTCCAAGCATCACTGGACAGTTCCACAGAGCCTGGACAGTGAAGTGAAACAGCCAGATACCCCAGGACTTGGCCAGCATCCCACCTTTCTCAGGCCCCACCCAAAAGATGCCAATGTCCCCTGGTCAGCAGGAAGCAGTCCCGAGAACATGCGTCCTCATTCCCACCTCACTTGCTACCCCTTTCTAACTCCTCACTTTTTATAGTAAACAAAAGGAGGAACATTAGCATTCAGGCAGTGACACTGGGTGCTCAGGGTCCTTACAGAATAGGTCATCAGCTATGTTGCTACATAGTCCCTGTGCACATGCACTACACCCCCTTAAAAAATCAAGCTCCACTCATTTCCTGCTCTCTTCCCACAGCTTCTAGTCTCCAGAGGCCACCTCTGCATCCCCTTCTCTCCATCCTTCTCTTCTTTCCCCCTATTAAACCTCCCACCTGAGTTCTGTTGCATGATGTGACATTCTGGTGCCCCTTGGCTCCAACCCACCACTCTCTTCCACTGCTTTAACTAACTACAACCGTCCATGTCCCAACTGCATCCCTATAGTCTCAGGACTGCAGAGGATAGTGCAGACTTGGCAGTTTCCTTTTATTTCCTGACCAAAAACTAAAACAAAACAAAAAACAACAAAACTTCTCATTGAAGCCTAGTATTTATGGTACTATGAAGAAGTACAGGTATTTATGGTACGTTCCAGAGAAATGTGTATTCTAGATTTGTGTGTGTGTATGTGTGTGTGTGTATGTATGTGTGTGTGTGTGTGTGTGTGTGTGTTAGATATTCAGCACATCCTTTCATTTAGGTGAGCAGTTCTCAAAGGAGTGTTCTAGAAAGATGTTTTCAAAGGGTTTACAAGGCCAGTACTATTTGCATATTAATACAAAGACTGAATACTCTAAATGTTTACACACACACACACACACACACACAAACACACACACACACAAACACACACACACACACACACACACACACACACACACACACACATGCTTGCACTGCCTTTCCACTGTGCTGATGTAAGTATTGGTGAAATTATTAAGGCCACTCCATGTAGTTGAAAGGGGGATTTATTTAATGGCATAACTTACAAATGAAGGGATAGGTAGGTTGCGGGTTCTGGGAAAGACGCAGTGCAGTCCGGCGGTGTTCTCTGGAGAACTCTCCTTGGTCTACCTCTAGAGTACTTGGGCCAAGCAGGAAGAAAGCATGGCGCATCCTGATCTCAGGTCTTCAGGGCCCTCCCTTGGCCCCGCCTTGTAGGCGTGATAGTTACCGAAGCCTCAATGGGGGTTGGAACTTCCAGACCAAAGCTGGAAAGGCTACCCACTACATCTCTCCCTTTTTGTCTAAATAAGAAGGTTCTAACTTAATACAAGACTATATACAAAGGAATGGTTATCAAATATTGTCCAGGAGTAATGAGGGATAATGACCTAGATAAGATGGAACTACAATCAATGCGAACAATATCAAGCAAGAAACACATACTAAAATCCAGAGAAGTCTAGAGTGTAGGTAAATGGTATGTTACAAACATCATTCCAAAAGGTGTCCTATCCTAAAGAACCTGAATCTAATACTTAATATGTTCTATCTAATATATATATATATATATATATATATATATATATATACACTAAGTTGTAACTATAACTGTTAGTCTTCAATCCCATCAAAGACCTGAGAAGGAATATAATGGTACCTGAGAAATGGTAGATGGATGCAAGCAACTTTCAGGAATCTTGCAAGAGTAGACAGAGACAGCTGGCAGCCTCGACAGTCACCTAATGTTTCTCAGCATTGTTGGTGCATTCAAATTGGCTACAGGCCTAGAGTATCTGACAGATCATTTTTAGAAACAGGAATTCTGAAAGACCATCTTACCCTGTCTTGGCAGAGTACAGTGATCACTTTCCTTGTGTCCCGCTTGTCCAGAAGGACAGCACTCGTATTGTCAGCAGTTGAGGCAAAGGCAGTTCTTTGTCCAGTAGGCCATTTTGTGCCAAGAAGACAAACTTCCAAATGGAAATGTCTTAGAAGCCCAACATTCTCTCGGGATCAAATTGGTGCTGCCAGGAGCGATTGTGTCTCTTATGTCAACAGAATTCTAAGTTATTTAAATGCCATATTCTCTAGGTCTATGAAGTGTTTGAAGATTACCTGTCCATCTGACCTATGTATCTGTAAATCTGGATAACCTAACTAATATAACTATAGAGATGACAAGCATAGGTGACTATAAATCTATAAGTCTTATATACCGAAATAACGTAAGGACTAAGGCTTCATGTAAACAAGGTAAATAGTCTATAAGCAAATGTATGGTAAAGAACGATGACTTCAAAATTGTGACAATACACAAGATATTTATAACAGAGGTAGGAATATATAGTGCAATATACAATATGACAATAATCTTAAATATATATCAATATACAGAATATCCTAAATAGAAGTAGCACATACATAAAGTATGACAGATATAAATTTACATTTGCATCAATATACAAATATTTCAAATAAGAGTAGAAATATGGGCTGGAGAGATGACTCAGAGGTTAAGAGCACTGACTGCTCTTCCAGAGGTCCTGAGTTCAATTCCCAGCAACCACATGGTGGCTCACAACCATCTGTAATGAGATCTGGTGCCCTCTTCTGGCCTGCAATCATATATGCTGTATACATAATAAATAAATAAATCTTTAAAAAAAAAGAGTAGAAATATATGTACATTATAACAAATATAGTTTTGTATTTGTATCAATATACAAATTGTCTTAAACAGGAATATAAAAATAGTTTACATTTGTATCAATATATAAGAACCCATAACAGTGCAAATTACAGTGCAAATTATCTAAGGCTGCTATTTTACTAAATTTGTTTACTAGTATATACAATAATCTACCATAATATCTTATACCTATCCATTCCATTTCTTCTTTTCCCTTTTTTTTTAGGAGAATACTGAGTCTAATATTTTACTACAATTTTTGTTGGGTCCATTCCTGTCAACTGGCGAAGTCTTAATTTACCTTTTTGAATCAAATCAGTGATCTTTTTTATATAAGTTTTTAATTTTGTATTTGGTTTACATGGTAGGAATATCCATTCTAACATAATATATTTCCTCTGCATCAAAATACCCGTGGGGGAATGTCTGAAGGGGAATATGACAAGAATTTATGTAAGTTCTGGATCCACACAATCCACGTGTGCTTCTCGAATTGTCTTTTTTACTAGAGCCAATTCCTTCTCAGCTTCGGCTGATAATTCTCTTGGACTATTTAATTCTTTGTCCCCTTCTAGAGTATTAGCCAAATTTTGTAGTCCATCTTTGGGTATTCCCATGATACCCAGTAAGTTGGAAATGTTTCCTGATAATTTTTGAAAATCATTAAGAGTCTTTAATCGATCTCTCCTTAGTTGTACCTTTTGGGGTCTAATTTTTTGTAGCTCTATCTTATATCCTAAGTAATTAATAGAATCTCCTCTTTGTATTTTTTTAGGAGCAATTTGCAGTCCCCAGCGAGGAAAAAATTTTTTTTACTTTTTTAAACTTTTTAAAGTATCTAACTTTGGATCAGCTAATAGGATATCATCCATATAGTGATAAATTATGGATTGTGGAAACTACACGAATTATCTCCAATGGTTTTTGAACAAAGTATTGGCACAAAGTAGGGCTGTTTAACATTCCCTGTAGGAGGACCTTCCATTGATATCTCTTGACTGGCTGAGAATTGTTATAATTAGGTACTGTGAAGGCAAATTTTTCTCTATCATTTTTTTGTAAGGGTATGGTAAAGAAACAGTCTTTTAAGTCAATAAATATTATAAGCCATTCTTTGGGTAGCAGAGAGGGCAAGGGCATCCCAGTCTGTAGGGAGCCCATTGGCTGAATTACTTTATTAATAACTCTCAGATATGTCAGCATTCTCCAATTACCACACTTTTTTTTAAATAACAAATACAGGAGAATTCCAAGGGCTGGTAGATTCTTTAATGTGTTGAGCATTTAACTGTTCTTGAACCAGCTGTTTTAAAGCTTGTAGCTTTTCTTTAGTCAAAGGCCATTGTCCAACCCAGACAGGTTTATTAGTTAGCCATTTTAAAGGTAAGGCAGTTGGTACTTCTGAGAATTTAACAGCAGTTGTGCTCTGTTTGTGTACAGCCTGAATGGTTGGTGACTGTTTTTTATAGCATGTCATGATATTATTCCTAGAAACATGCATTGGTCTGTATTTCTTTTCTGAGAGTGTAGGAATTTTTATCAGGGTATTCCACTGTTGTAACAGATCTTGGCCCCAAAGATTTACTGCTACATTTGCTACATATGGCTTCAGCCTTCCTCTCTGTCCTTCTGGCCCTGTGCATTCAACCCATCTCGAACTCTGTTTTATCTGAGATAGGGTGCCAATTCCTAAAAGTTGGACATCTACCTCTTGAAGAGGCCAATTTGGATGCCATGATTTTGGTGTAATTATAGTTACATCTGCACCTGTGTCTACCAGGCCCTCCAGAACCAGGCCATTAATTTGAATTCTAAGCTTTGGTCTTTGTTTATTTATGGAAGTCTGTCAAAATATTTGTTTTATAGTGTTCTTTGTAAACTGTGATCCATCTATCAGAGCTGTTTTATCATCTATTGCAGTATCGGTTTTTACATACCTAGTAAAGAGGACCCTAAGAAAGACACAGGGATCCCCCAACAACAGAGAAATAGATGAGATCTACATGAGCAAACTGCGTGTGGGGGGAGTAATGAAGGGCAAGTGTTGGGGAAAAGAGAGCTTAGGGGAGTGGGAGGTCCCAGCTGGATGAGGAACAGAGTGGGAAAACAAGGAAAGCTATACCATGATGAATGAAGACCCCATGGGAATAGGAAGAAGCAGAGTGCTAGAGAGGTCCCCAGAAATCCACAAATATACCTCCACTATAGACTACTGGCAATGGTCGAGAGAATGCCCGAGCTGACCTACTCTGGTGATCTGATGGCTGAACACCCTAACTGTCATGGTAGAACTCTCATCCAGTGACTGATGGAAGCAGATGCAGAGATCCACAGCCAAGCCCCAGGCGGAGCTCCAGGAGTCCAATCTGTGAGAGAGTGGAGGGATTATATGAGCAAGAGATATTGAGACCATGATTGGAAAAAGCACAGGGTGTGGTGGTAATGTGTTCCCCAAAATATTGTGTACCTTAATAAACTTATCTGGGGTTGGAGACAGAACAGCCACAATATTAAACAGAGGTTAGGCAGTGGTAGCACACGCCTTTAATCCTAGCATTCCAGAGGCAGAAATCCATGTGTTCAAGGATACACCCAAGCATGGTGACCAACGCCTTTAATCCCAGAAAGCAAGCCTTTAATCCCAGGGAGTGGTGGTAGAAAGCAGAAAGGTATATAAGGCGTGAGGACCAGAAACTAGAGGCATTTGCCCTGGAGAGGCATTTGCCCTGGAGAGGCATTTGGCCTGGTTAGGCATTTGGCCTGGGTAGGCATTTGGCCTGGAGAAGAATTTGGGCTAGTTAAGCATTCAAGCTTCTAGCAGCAGTTCAGCTGAGAGTCATTCGGATATGAGGACATCGAGGCTTCCAGTCTGAGGAAATAAGACCAGCTGAGGATCCGGCGAGGTGAGATAGCTGTGGCTTGTTCTGGCTCTCTGACCTTCCAGTGTTCACCCCAATAACTGACCCAGGGTTTGTTTTATTAATAAGACTTTTAAGATTCATGCCACAACAGGGACAAATAGCCAAACTAGTAGAAACACATGAACTGTAAACCAATAGCTAAGGAGCCCCCATGGAACTGGATCAGGCCCTCTGGATAAGTGAGACAGTTGATTAGCTTGAACTGTTTAGGAGGCCCCCAGGCAGTGGAACTGGGACCTGTCCTTGGTGCATGAGCTGGCTTTTTGGAACCTAGGACCTATGCTGAGACACTTTGCTCAGCCTTGGTGTAGGGAGGAGGGAACTAGACCTGCCTCAACTGAATCTACCAGGCTGGGTTGACTCCCCAGGGGAGACCTTGCCTTGGAGGAGTTGGGAATGGGGGGGCAGATTGGGGGGAAGGCTGGGGGGTGGGAGGACAGAGGACAGGGGAATCCATGGCTGATATGTAAAATTAAATTAATTATAAAATAAAAATATTTGGAAAAAAACTTACTAAAATAAAAAAAAATTTCTGAAAAGAAACTCACTAAAAAGGTGTAAAGTATATAAATTTGAAAGACATTATAAGATAGTTCTCTGTTGGTAATACGAGTTAGGATAGAAAGTGAATTAGGTACAATTTGGACTCACCAAAAGAGGATAGATAATGGAATATTTTCTCTGAGTTTGTGAAGTGCAAATGGACTAGACATTGTTGATGTATTTCTTGCTTGTATATACTATATATAGTTATTGTACTTATTGTATATAGTTTTTCTTGTATTAGTTACAACTTTTTTATTATTTTTTATTTTTATTAGGAAAAAAGGGGAAATGTGGTGATATTTTATTTGTATGTTAATAAATAATAAAAAAAATCCTGGAGATCAGAGGACATAGCCAGCCATAATCAAAAGTCAGGTGGTGGCAGCACATGCCCTTAATCTGATCACATGGCAGGCAGAGTCTCTGTGTGTTCAACGACACAGCCAAGTGTGGTGACACACACCTTTAATCCCAGTACCAACCATAGAGACCTGGAGGTCTGTACAGACAGGCAGTGACAAGGAAGTGAGGTGGCTTGACTAAGAGCCAATGAGAAGGCAGAACAGCAAGACAATAAAGGCACAGGTTAGACAGGAAGAAGATAGTTCTCTTGGGAAGGTATGGTGACGTGGTGAAGTAAGGTTAGCTGGTGGCTGTTCCTATTTCTCTGATCTCTACGGCTTTCACCCTTGTATTTGGCTCTGTGTTTCTTATTTAATAAGGCTGTTTAGAAATTCATCTACATTATAGTAGGACATGGTGGAGTGCAGGCAGACAAGATGCTGGAGATGGAGCTGAGAGTCCTACATCTTGCAGGCAACAGGAAGTGGTCTGAGACACTGAGTGGTTTACTGAGCATAGGAAATCTCAAAGCTTGCCCCCACAGTGACAGACTTCCGCCAACAAAGTTATACTCACTCCAACAAAGCCACACCTTCTAATAGTGCCACTCTATATGAGATTATGGGGGCCAATTATATTCAAACTATCACAAGTGAAAATCAAGTTGGGGAGAAAAGGGTTTGTTTGGCTTACACTTCCATACTGCTGTTCTTTATCAAAGGAAGTCAGGACAGGAACTCAAACAGGGTACGAACCTGGAGGCAGGAGCTGATGCAGAAGCCATGGAGGAGTGCTGCTTACTGGCTTGCTACCCATGGCTTGCTTAGTCTGCTTTCTTATTGAACCCAGGACCTCCAGCCTAGGAACAGCACCAGCAGCCTAGGGACAGCACCACCCACAGTGGACTGGGCCCTTCCCCATTGATCACTAATTGAGAAAATGCCTTACAGCTGGATCTCATGGAGCCATTTTCCCAATGGAGGCTCCTTCCTCTCTGATGACTCTAGCTTGTGTCAAGTTGGCACAAACCCAGCAAGTACAGAGGGGATGTTCTCTGGGATCCACAGGAGATGTGGGCAGGGAGATGGGAGGCTCTTGATCTGTTGCAGTGCTAGGCATGAGACTGAGGGATTGGGTCTTGTGGAACAGAGAGTCCAATGTCCTCTTTTTTTTTTTTTTTTTTTTTGGTTTTTCCAGACAGGGTTTCTCTGTGTAGCTTTGCGCCTTTCCTGGAGCTCACTTGGTAGACCAGGCTGGCCTCGAACTCACAGAGATCCTCCTGGCTCTGCCTCCCGAGTGCTGAGATTAAAGGCGTGCACCACCAACGCCCGGCCTCCAATGTCCTCTTTTAATGGCCTGTAGAACAGGTTTCTCTTATATTAGTAGAAGAAGAGGAGGAGGAAGAAGAGGAGGAATAAGGAATAAGGAAGAAGAAGATAAAGAGAAAAATATCAAAATCTGAGCAACTTATTTGTCATGATCTTGTGGACACTGTATATTATGCTGGTCTTATTTTTCCCCTTTGCTTTGACTAATTGGGAAGCTTAGAGACAAGTGCACTTGCACAGCCTGTCCCTATGTAGTGTAACTTTTCCTAGCATGACATGGAAAAAAATCATTCACCATAGATAGAGCACCTACAGACCAAAGAAGTGATTTCATCCAATTGCAGCCCAGCAAACATATGAGTTTATTTGTGACACATACTGGAGTATGGGTGACAGGTTGACAACCTCATGAAATCTGTATTCCCACCTTCAGGTCAGTTTACCCTCCTACCTTCTCTAACATGACTCCTAACACAAGCCTACATGCATCAGACCCTTACTGAGGGTCTGATGACTTCTTCCACTTTCTATGAGAGTGGGAGTATTTCATCTCCATTACCACTACCATAGACCTAGTTATCACTGTAATGTTTATTTGGTTGGCATGACTGCAGGCTAAGGTATTCTGTAGGTGATTACAGAAAGCTCTGCTCCATGATTGCTGAGGATCAAGTTAAGCCCAGCAGAAGTAGCCATACTGCAGCACTCTAGAAAGTTGTAGGGCTTTCTGGCTTTTAAATGTAATGTTTCCTTGGGAGCTTTCTAGCCTCATCCATTTACTCTTCCTTCATCATTTCTGTCCCTGTATTTCTGCCAAGTTTGACAGCATGAATTCTGAAAATAAGTACACTTTGAAAATACAGGAAGGGCAGGAAGAAAATAAAAACACAATCTGCACTGTCATCCACCAATGAACTTGTGGAAGCATATCTGCTTATCTACATTGCCTGGGAAATCAATCTGCTTTAAGTGCTCGGAGTGTAGACTGGGATCACTTTAAGTCTGGAAATCCGAAGGAACCATGACAACAGGTTTGTTTTCTTTCCTGGGGCAAAAAGGAACAGACTTTCTCAGGTATCTTAATAGAAATCTGCTTCTTTCCTCCCAATAATTAATCACATTCCTGAGAGGAGGGTACTGGCTTTTCTGTTGTAGTAAGAATGTGGACAATGAAGAAAATAAAGCATGGGGAAATCAGTGACTGAAGAGACCGAGTGGCCAGGGAAATACCTCTGTGGACCTCCTTTAGGTCAGTGACAAGGACAAGAAGGCAGGTTCAGAGAGTGTAACTGAGATCCTAGAGGTTAGAATGAATTATGGGTTTCAGATAGAAAACCCAGTTTCTTTCTAGCTGGGCATGGTGGTGCACTTAGGAAGCAAAGGCAGGAGGATCTCTGATTGGAAATCAGCCTGGTTTACAAAGCAAGTTTTGGACAGCCAGGGCTACACAGAGAAACTCTGTTTCTAAAAAGAAAAAAAGAAGAAGAAGAAAGAAAAAAAACAAAGGAAAACCCGATTTCTTGTCCTAATTCTATTATGAACAACTTATGTGATTTGGAGTAAAGCCTTCAATGTCTTGGACCTCTGTTTGTAATCCCAGTGCTGGGGAGCTGAAGAAAGGCAGGTTCTTGGTGACTTACTGGTCAGCCAGTCTAGTTTATTTATTGAACTCTAAGTCAGTAAGAAGCTCTGTCTCAAAAGACAGTTGAGGCAGGACTAACCCCTCCCCGCTGCATCAAGGGTGAGCCAGGCTTTGCTGTCTGCCCCCCACCCCCATTCGAGGACTTACCCTTTTGGAGGAGGGGATGCGGGTGGGTCAGGGGGAAAAGCGGGGCAGGGGTGGGAGGAGGAATGAGAGGGAGATCTGTGGTTGGTATGTAAAATGAATAAAACTTTTTTTAAATAAAAAAAAAAGACATGACAGTTCCTGAAGACAAACACTGGAGGTTGACTTCTAGTCTCCATACGTAAACAATATTTACTCATATATATGTTTCTACATGCACACACACACACACACACACACACACACACACACATACATACACACAAACACAAATGGGGAGTACAATGTCTACTTAAAGTTTGAGGATCAAGGGGGCCATACATGAATACAAATTTTTTTGCAGCTGATAATATTAAATTTGAAGTTCTATGCCTGAGGACAACTCTCAGGAGCACAAATCCAATATGTACTTTGTCACTGCTAGCACCTTTTAGACACTTTAATTCATTGAATTAGTTCAATGGGAAAATATGGTTAGCTCCCAAAGAACACAGCAGCTAGAATATTCATAAATCTAGTTAATAAAGCTGTGACTATTAAAGCCTCATGTTACTTTGTATACATTATTCAACTTATTCACAGGATGTGGTATGTATTTACTGAGCTCTAAATATGCTCCCCCCCCAAAATATGGACTCCATGTGAGAGGGACTTGATCTATTTTATCTTCTGTTCTATGCCTGGTGCCCCAAGCATATGGTGACATTTAGTGAATGCATAAACAATTTAAGCATGAGATAACTGATCCTTCCTCCATACCCTCTTCCATGAATTCTATTAATATGTAACTTTTGCTTGCCTGAGAGAGTTTCAGTGAATAGTTTCCCTCAAATTATGAGTGTTCAATCTCCCAATGGAGGGCCCTAATAGTCTAGGGTCACATGTATTTTCCAACCTAATACAAAGTGCTATGAAACAGTAGGGAAAGGGTTTCAGTCCAACTAGATGTGCCAGTGGATGCTTTCTGGAAGGGATACAAGCTAGGCTGAATCTTGAGTGCACTATGTCTCATCTGGAACAGTGTGGCTCATGAGGAAATCTCAGGTAGGTCAGTATTAGCAGACTCTGTGGAGTTGGGTAGAAAGTAAAGAGATGCCAGTGAAGGAGGCAGGCCATTATCACAGAGGGGTTAGTGCACACTGAGGAATATGAGTCCAATTTTTTAATAACTCTTTTTTGCTAGATTTTAGCCAGAAAAACAACATGACTATGCTTGAAATTATGGATATTGTAGCTGTAGTCACAGCTCAACAGATTGCCTCCAAATTATAAAAATCAAGATATGTCCAAACATGGGCAAATCTCTTCCCCACTGCTGTTTTCTCAAATGTGTGTCCAAGCTAAATGTCACCCCAAGACAATGCCCTCAGAGCAGCAAGGATGCTCACAAACATGGATGTCTCTTTATTTTGTAAATTACCAAAGGCACAGCTCGCAGAATAAAGGTCATGATGGTCATGGTTTGGTTTTGATGGCCTTCCTTCTACAGAATCACAGAGAAGACTATCAAGCTTTATTCTTCTGCTTCAGCTTTTAGTCTGCATTACTAAAACCTCCACTCCTGAATCCACACTCCATTGCTTCCCTAGCTTGTTTCTGATGACCTTCTGTCCTGATATCTTGTCCTTTGGAAACCTCCCCAACATCATCAGTGACATTATCTTTCGGATCATGATGTATGGCCCAACCATGGGGGCTACAAATGTGCATGTCCCTTTGGACTGGTCTCCTTTATAGATTCCTTTATTATCTGGATCTATGATCTCCATGTTAGTGTTGAGAAAGTCTTCCTCTGCCACCTCAAAGATGAGGTCCATCTCAGGGCCGGAGGTGACCCACTCAAATAAACACTTCAGTGTGCACCTCGATGATGATGATGGAGAAGCCTGAGGTCATGGCCAATAAGCTAGGTCCACAACACCAACAGCTCCATGAGCAACTCCATAGTGCAGTTCAGGCTCTTAGTAGTCCTGCTGCTTCATCCATCACTGCCTTAGCTTCTTTTTCACTCTCTCAACTCAGGCAGTTGTTAGGCCATTGTTTGACCAGCATTATTAACATGAGTGGGGGATTTATTAGCATCATTATTTTAAAATCTTCTAAAAGATTATTATTTGTGGGGTGTGTGTGTGTGTGTGTGTGTGTG
>CABHPP010068999.1:0-36597 GCA_902168425.1 Peromyscus attwateri | reverse complement strand
TGTGTGTGTGTGTGTGTGTGTGTGTGTGTGTGTGTGTGTGTGTATTCTTTGCATGGCTTGGTTTGGTGTGTGTGTGTGTATTCTTTGCATGGCTTGGTTGTGGGGTGTGTGTGTGTGTGTGTGTGTGTGTGTGTGTGTGTATTTGCATGGTTTGGTGTGTGTGTGTGTGTGTGTGTGTGTGTGTGTGTGTGTGTGTATTAGCAGGGCTTGGTTCTCTGGGAAGCTGTCGGCCAAACAAGCAGGAGGGGGAATTAGAAAATAAATGACTGTTTGCTGTAAGTCTCAGGGAAGTAGAATCATGGAATCAAGTTTCAGTCAGGTTTTTCCCTACTCTTGGGATTCTCAAAAGTGTGGCTTATCTCTTGTACAGTGAGATAATCCAGCACTTGCTCTCTGTACCTGCCTCAGGTGTTAATGGGTAATCCTTGGGTGGCCCAAAGAGCTAAACTCTATTGAGTAGCAATTAGGCTTGATACATACAAACTTTCTTTTTGTGTTTGAAATTCTATCTTTTCAGCTAACATGCAAAATGGGTTTCATTATGGAATCTTCATAATGTCATTATACTCTGTTTTCATCAATCCTCTCTGTAACTGCTCTTCTTCCATATCCACCCCAACCCTTCCCCCAGTCTCCTGGTTCCTTTCTCTCCTAAACAGTTCCAGCTTCTGCCTTCAACTCACATGAATTCCACTACCCTTCTTCCCTCCCTCACTTGAGATCTCTTCCTCATTTCTCATGCTGTCCTTTCTATTTTCATGAGCTCCACATGGTCACATAGATAATTTTAAATCTAGATTCCACAAATTAAGAGAATATAGACAAACAGGCAGGATTTGTCTTTATGAATCTGACTTATTTTGATTAATACAGTCAATTCTGGTTCCATTCACTTTCCTGCCAATGCCATGATTTGCCTGCATGTATGTATGCACAGCAGGGTATATAACTGTGTCTGTGGAGGTCAGGAGAGGGTGTCAGGCTTTCTGGAATTGGACTTACAGATGGTTATGAGCCACCAAGAGGGTGCTGGGGCTGGAATCCAGGTCTCCAGCAAGAGCAGCAAGTGCTTTTATTCAATGAGACATATCTCCACCCCTTCACACTGATTTGTGTAGGTTGGACAAACCCTGAAACCTTGGATTGAGACCAGGCTGGTCTTGATATATTATTTTCTTATTGTGTTGTTCAGGGTGCAAGAGTGTTTACCAAGATTCTTCCCTCCATTGATTCATCAGAGAAATTAGTCTGTGGGTTTTAAGTTTGTTGTGCCCTTGTTTAGTTTCCATGTCTGGATAAGGCTTTGAAGATTGAGTTGGTCTTGTTCTTTTCCTTTCTGGCTTGTGGTTCTATCTATCTATCTATCTATCTATCTATCTATCTATCTATCTATCTATCTATCTATTTATCTATCTATCTATCTACACACATATGTGTGTGTATGTATATATGTATATATGTATAATTTAAATTTGTTCTTTGACATGTTTATATGATCTATCTATACACATATGTGTGTGTATGTATGTGTATATATGTATATGTATAATTTAAATTTGTTCTTTGACATGTTTGTATGTATAAACATGCATTCTGATTACTGTCTACCCTCCTGCCCCTCATCTCCCTCCCACACACATCCTTTTTTCTTTTTTTAAAATTAAATTTATTTATTTTATATCCTGATCAGTTTCCCTCCCTCCTCTCCTTCCATTCCCTCCCCTCAACCTCTCCTCCACCCCCATCCATTCTTTCTCTGTTTCTTTTCAGGGAGGGTCAGGCCTCCCATGGGTGTCAACAAAGCATGGCATATCAAGTTGAGGTAGGACTGAGCTCTTTTCTTTGTATTAAGGGAGAGGCAACCCAGTATGAGGAATAGGTTCCCAAAAGCCAGCCAAAGCATTAGAAACAGGCCGTGCTTCCACTGGTAGGAATCCCACAAGTAGGCCAAGCTACACAACTGTCACACATATGTAGAAGGCCAAGGATGGTCCCATACAGGTTCCCTGGTTGTCATTCAGACTCTGAGCTCCTATGAACCAGGTTAGTTGTTTCTGTGGGTTTTCTTGTGATGTTCTTGACCCCTCTGGCTTCTACAACTCTTCTTCCCTCTCTTCACCAGGATTCCTTGAGTTCAGCCTAATGGTTGGCTGTGGATCTCTGCATCTGTGTCCATCAATTTTTGGATAAAGGATCTCTGACAATTGGTGTAGTCACCAATGTGGTCACTCTTTTTCCTTCTTACAAGTCCCTTTTCCATATCCATGTATTTTTTTTAATTGTTGCTTTGATTGATATGGATCAATTTGTTGAACTTCTCAATTTAACGTTGGTAGATCATAAGTAGCTAGGAATTTATCCATTTCTATTGGAAATTTTAGTTCTTTTAAAATATGACTAGAAGATCACAACTTGGTTTTCTGATTTTTAATTGTGTTATTTGACAATTTCATGCACATCTATAATGTTCTGATTATTCCCCTACCCTATTGGTGAAATTATTAAGGCCACTCCACATAGTTAAAAGGGAGGTTTATTTAGTGGCGTAACTTACAAATGAAGGGATAGGTAGGTTGTAGGGTCTGGGAAAGATGTAGTGCAGTTCAGTGGTGTTCTCTGGAGAACTCTGCTCGGTCTACCTCCAGCATCCAGGGTCCAGGAACCAAGCGAGGCAGCGCATCCAGATCTCGGGTCTTCAGGGTCCTCTCTTGGCCCTGCCTTGTAGGTGTGACAGTTACCAAAGCCTCAGTGGGGGTTGGAACTTCCAGATCAAAGCTGGAATGGCTACCCACTACACTACACCCTGACCAATATTCCTGCTAATATTCCTTCATCACTCCCAGTACTCTTTCTAGGTTAAAGACTTGACTTCTTCTCTTTTTAAGTTTTCTGTATGTTCTATAATGATCCTCTGTATCTTATTGGACTCTGTATGCCTTTCCTCTTTAAAAGTTGGTAGTGGGTTAGGGAGGATTGGGAGGAGCTGGGAGAGGGAAACGTCTTCAATTCTATTAATTGAATCATATTTATTTTGGTCAATTTGGCTAGGCATTTGTCAATCTCCTCACTACCCCCAAAGAATCAGTTCTCTTGGATTTTTTTTTTTTTAGTTTTCATCTCATTAATTCCTGCCTTGAACTTTGTTGCTTGTTATTGTATATTGCTTTGGGGTTGAACTTCTTTTTTGCAAATTTTGAGGTACGTCATGTTGAAATATTTCTGGTTCTTAATGTAAGCATTCATTACTATAAACTTTATTAAAATTTCTTTATCAATAGTACAGAGGTTAAAAAGTAGGGCCCCATGAGTCCTGTTCCTTCTCTGACTGTTGTTTGGGCTGGTTTTATGTGGGCCCAGTGCAGGTAACTACAGTGGTTATTTAATGACAGCAGTTTTGTTGAGCCTGGAGACTGGCAGTGTGTAGCCCATTTGCCCTATCTTCTGGCTCTTATACACTTCCTGCCCCCTGCCAAACACTGCTAGAAAAAACCAGATAGAGTTGTTCCTTGGTATGCATAGGGTGCTGTCTCCTGGACCCGCTAAGACACTGAAATTGGTGGCTGCTCAGGGTCCTTAAGTGAGATGGCGTGGCATTTGCATATAGCTGTATAATGCCCACTCATCATATGTAAGTTATCTCCTGCCTCATCCTAGATCTCCTCCTAGCATGGCTAGGATAGCAGGTTGTGGCCCCACAGTCAGATAAAGCCTCTTTGTGGAGTTTCTTTTACAGCTGCATTTTGGGAACATGATTAATAAAGGTGTTACATACCTGTATCTTATTCAAGAAAACAATGACTCATTTAGGTACATACTTGGGAAAACGGTCAATGTTGATGTGTATATTTTACAACAGATGAAAACGGATTTGGTGATGAGCCCTCACCATGTGTAACAATGTAAGAAGTCTTGAATATTCAGCATCTGATTTTATTTTTAGCCTTAAGAATGTAATCACCATGGTAGGCAAGTGCTTAATATTCAGCCATATCCCTGTTCTAGATAGTTTTTAAATTAAAAAAAAAATTGAGTGTCAGAGTATGTATGCACACATACTTGTGTGTAGGTGTCCACAGGGGCCAGAATATCCAATCCCCTAGAGGTAGAGTTACAAGTGCTTATGAGCCCCAACTGTAGCTAGAGTTTTCCTGCCTGGCCCACAGTCAGAACAAACCTCTGTCATCCACCAGTCCCACAGCCGCCCAGATCCAACCAAGTAAACACAGAGACTTATATTGCTTACAAACTGTATGGCCATGGCAGGCTTCTTGCTAACTGTTCTTATATCTTAAATTAATCCATTTTTATAAATCTATGCCTTGCCACGTGGCTCGTGGCTTACCAGCATCTTCACATGCTGCTTGTCATCGCAGCGGCTGGCAGAGTCTCTCTCTCACTCAGCTTCCTGTTCTCTCCTTTTTTCCTCTCTGTTAGTCCCGCCTATACTTCCTGCCTGACCACTGGCCAATCAGTGTTTTATTTATTGACCAATCAGAGCAACAGATTTGACATACAGACCATCCCACAGCAACCAACCTGATATGGGTGCTGGGATTTGGACTTGGGTCCTCTGGCAGAGCAGCAAGTACTCTTAACCACTGAATCATCTCTCCAGTTTTTAAAATAAAATTTTATTTATTGATTTTTTTTCAAGACAAGGTTTCTCTGTGTAACAGTTCTGGTTATCCTGGACCTTGTTTTGTAGACCAGGCTGGCCTAGAACTTGGAGATTTGCCTGCTTCTGCCTGTTGTGATTAAAGGTGTGTACTACCACCGCCCAGCATATTTTTTATTTTTATTCATGTGAATGTGTGTGCATCTCTCTGTGTATATACCATGTCTAGTTCTATGCCCATAGTGGCCAGAGGAAGGCATTAGATCATCTGGAGCTGGAGTTACAGGTGGTTGAGAACTGCTTGATGTAGGTACTGGGAACTGAACTCAGATTCTCTGGAGGAGAATCAATCACTCTTAACCTGCTAAGCTTCACTCCAGCCCATATTTTCTTAATTTGGTTTATGACATGTTGCTATCCTTGGTAGAGCAATGAAATCTGGTAAGTTCTTGCTACAAGACCATTGATGTTTTATACAATGATACTTATTTGATAACTGGCAACTCTTTTTTTTCTTTCTATTATCAACTTACTCTTTAATGCAGAAATCTGAGATCCTATCCTTTGGTAATCTACAATTTCTTCAGCCAGAGTTTAATGTGAAGGCCTTTCTGGCAAACCTGAAGATTGACGAATTAAAGAAATTTAAATTTCAACTAAAGACCTTTCCAGAATTCAGAGAAGACCTACAAAAGTCCTCATGCTGTGAGGTAGATGAGGCTGATAATGTGAAACTGGCAGATATTCTGATCAAGGAATTACCAAGCGAAAGGCTGAAGCTTGTGACCCTGTCCATCTTGGACAAGATAAAGAACACAGAATTGCCTCAACCCTCAGGTGAGTGTGTTGATTTTGGTTGTGACAAGGGTTAAGAGTTCATGAGGATTTTTTTTTAAAGATTTAGATTCATCCCTTATAGACCATAGGGTCTTTTTCATAATCATAATTTTTTTATTCTTAACTTTAGCATTGTCTTCAATTATTTCTATTCATAGTAAAAAAATCAGTGAACACTTTTCAAAAATCTGTACTTCCTTGATTGACTTTCTTTTTAATTAAGGAAAAAATTTCCATTCCTTTTTACACATCAATCAAGGATCCCCCTCTTCCTCCTATCTCTTTCATTGCTTTCCCACTCCATCCCTGTTCCAGCTAAACCATCCGTTCCCTTATGTTCTCATGCCCTATCCCCTACCCTCCATTGCCCACTACTCATCCCCAGTTTACTCATGGAGATCTCATTTATTTTCCCTTCCCAGGGTGATCCATGAGTTCCATTTTGGGTCTTATTAGCTAGCTTCTCTGGAGTTGTGGGTTGTTGTCTGGCATAACCATAATTTTTAAAAACTGGCACAATTATATATTTTTGGACCACAGCAATTACACACCTTTCTAGTTTGAAAATGGCCATTTGATGATGATATATGATGCATGTGACTTTGTTACATTAAAACTTTATTGTAGGCATTTAGTGCTATACATTTCCTGCTTAGTACTGCTTTTAATGTGTTCCAGACATTGTTATATTTTTACTTAAGTACAGGAATGCTTTGGTTTCTTTATTCCCATTTATACTATGCAATTTCTTTTAAAAATATCTGTTCTTTGAGTATCTCATACAATGCATTTTGATCATATTTATCCCCCCAAACTCCTCACATATTCTACCCATGCCTTTGATCACAGCACTTGAGAGTCAGAGGTAGGTAGATCTCTGAGTTCAAAGCCAGCCTATTCCATATAATAAGTTCCAGGCCAGCTAGGGCTACATAGTAAGATCCTTTGTCAAATTATTTTTCTTTATTCTTGAATATCATACATGTGTATGAGATATAATCATACCACATTTCCTGCCTTCACCTCCCCTGTCTCCTTCCTACCTTTCAACTTCATGTATTTTTCTTTTTTCAATAGCCCACTAAGTCCAATTAGTGTTGTCCATGTGTGCATGGTTGTGGAGCCATTTTCTTTCATAAAATTCTTCCAATTCTTTGGCACTGGAGGGGTTTTTGCCTGCTTCTCAAAGTTTGGGAGGGTCTAGTGGTCTGATAGCCTCTTCATATTTCTCTTGTTGTAGTTTCCTTTTCTTGCTGAAAATGAGCTATAATAATGCCTCCTCCCCAGAGAAGGTATCATCTAGTTATCCATAAACATATTCTTTATAGCTTATAAAAAGCTGGCCACATAGCCAGATTATAAAGCACTATAATCCTAGTACTTGGGAGGTTGAAGCCTGCCAGTTCAAGGCCAGCCTGAGCTACATAGGAAGACCCTTTCTCAAAATAAATTGATCATGTAATATGTAAAGTACTTCTCATCCCTTTAGGGCCACTGATCCTATATTCTCAGTTCATGGCAATTGTATCTCTCCATTAAGCCTGGGAAGATAATCCATGAGACTAGTTTCTCCTTAGGCATCAAGTACATGCAGATTCTGAGCTGCATGGGATTTTCTTTATAACTTCAGGTAATACTTAACCTTGAAATAGTAACCTACTGTACTTGCCTTTTGATCTTCAGTATGTCATTATTGTGTTAACTAAGTAAAGACTTAACTATTGTGATTTTATGCTGTGATGAGACACATCTGAAATGCCAACTCTCGTGGCTTCAAGACCTGAGGATTGCAAGTTGGAGGGTAACACTAGGTTTACATAGGATACTATATCAACAAAAGATGATAGATGTGTTGTGACTGGGCTTCCCTCTTTGTTCAGCATCCCCCGATTCATATATTGAAACTTAATTGTCAAAGAGATGGAACCTTCATGGAGGTAAGTCATGACTGCAAAACTCATGAATGGGGGTAGCTACTTAGAAAGGAGGATGCAGGATGTCTCCCTTTGTTCATCCTGAAGCACCATGAGGCACCAAGAGGTCCATCTTTGCTCTCACCAAATAATTATGACGTTATGGTTGTGCTAGATTATATTTTCTAGTCTTTAGAACTGAGAAAAGTTTATGTTCTCCATAAATTATCCAGCCTCAGGGAGTTTGGCATAGGAACGTGAGTAGGCTAACATCCCCACAACCTCAAAGCTGAATTCAAAACATCTTGAGCTCTCTTTGGCTTTATGATATATGCCTTCAAGATAAAACTACATAAGAACATAACTACCTTCATTTTCAGAGTTCACATGGTTCCAAAAATACTGGAAATATACATGAACAGAGAATAAAGAATCCAGAAAGGGGGAAATGGACTGGTATCAGCATCGCTAGGTGCTGAAATAATAGAAGGGTTTGACTGCAATGGGCCATTTGCTCCGGTCACATCCCTTTCTGCACACCATCCATTGTGTCACCAAGAATGGCTTCTCAATGACGTCAGGAGCCTTTACAAGAGAAAGAACTTGGCCTCCTGGAAACCTAACAGTCTAGTGTGCTTGGGTCCAAGTGAATGACGTGTTATGGTGGTAGAAGCATATGAGCTAGATCCGTCCTTGGCATAGCGGCTGTAAGACAATGCCCCAGGCCAGTGCCTTAGACTATGGAATTTTAAGCTCTCACTGCTAAGAAGACTGGCAATGTAAGATCGGGTTGGTTTCTTCTGAGACTGGCCTTGAGACTCAGAAGTAGGCTGCCTTGCCTTCTTGCTGTCTCCTCATGTGCCCTTTTCTTTGTGTGTGTAATGGCTTTAGTCTTTCTTTGCTTATAGGTCCTATTGGCTCCATTCTTACAACCTTGTCTCATCACTGGTTCTTGTCAATACAACCTCCTGGAGGACTTAGTGCTTACTATAGAGGTGGTCAGATTATCCTTTATTTTTAAAATGTTTGTTTTACATATGCATGTGTGGGTCCATGTGTGTACACACACATGCCTGTGTTGGTGTGCACTTGCTGTAGTGTGCCTGTGGTCAGAGGACAGTTTGACGTTGATCCTCATCTTCTATCTTGTGGGTCCTAGAGATTGAACTCGGGTCATTAGCCTTGGTGGCAAGTACCCTCACCCACTGAGCCCTCTTGCCAGCCCAAGACATAGCCCAGGTTGGTCATGAGCTTGTGATCCTCCTGCTTCAACCTCTTGGCACATCTTATTGATATCTACTATCACAAGTGGCTCCATCCCCTTAAATAGCATGTTTCCTAATGGTTCAGAGTTTTTTTTTTAAACAAACTTACCATATACCTTAACAGGTCTCCTAGGATATAAGTCATCCCCACCCCCAAAACCTGAAAGACAGGTGTGAATCAAGAACTTGTCTATGGATATTTTTTTATGAGTGTGATTATTTGGCAGTGTGTAGGTAGATACAACCAATGATTATTATCCAACGACAAAAAGGAATGGAGCACTAATGTGTGCTAAACCATGAACAAAAGCCAAAGATGGCCATCAAAAGGGAATTAGTCGTAAAAGGTTTTGTGTTTTTAGAATTCCATTTGTACAAAGTATCCTGAATAAATGAATTTACAGAGACAGGATGGTACTTCTTAGCTTCATGAAGGTGTAGAAAAAATGTATTACAATCACTCTATGTAGTGGGTTGCAAGCACTGGAACTAAACAATGGTAAAGCACATTGTTGATGTACAAATACTATGGAATTACATGTTATTTTCCTTTTCAGTGTTAGAGATTAAACTCGGCTCCTTGCTTATGCTAGGCAGGCACTTTATTACTGAGCTACACCCCAATCTTGAATTCCAACCTTTAAAATACTACATCTTGTATGCATTTACTGTAACCAAAGAGACTGTACTAGAAGCTGCCTTTACTTAGAATAATGGCTGGTAAAAGAAACCTCATATGTCAAGCTGACATCTCTTTATTTTTCAGAGCATTTATAGACATTGGAAACAGACGACTCAGTGTTGGGAGATATAAGACGTCAAAGACAGAGCTAGGTAGGTGTACAGAGTCTGTTATTATGGAACATACAAGGTTAAGCATCTTCCTGCTTTTTTCATGTCTGGATCTGTATACAATGTTCTTGTAATTTTTATTTCTGAGAATTTCATAGATGTATACAATGCATGTTGATCATATACCTTTCCCACACCCCCTCCAATTCTTATATCCTCCAGGGTGTCTCCCTCCCAGCTTCATTTCTTATTTTTAGTAGCCTATTTAGTCCAATTAGTGATGTCCATATATGTACAGGTGTAGGGGTACCCACTGGCTAATGGACAAGCAACTCGTGGCCATGGCCCCATCCCCAAAATGTGGCTCTCCTTCCTCAGCAGCCATTACTTTGCCAATAGTGTCTCAGCAAGGGGCGTGGCCTCGGCAAGGGGCGGGGCCTCATCAGCTTGTTCCCCATCCATTCTGAAATGTGGACTGGCTTGATCTTGTACAAGTAACTACAGTTGCTGTGAGTTCATGAGTTCAATGGCCCTGTCATGTCCAGAAGACACTGTTTTACACTGGTTCTCCCAAACTCTGGCTCTTACAGTCTTTGTGCCCTAACTTCTGAGAAGTTCTCTGAGATTTTTCAGGGGAGAGGGGTATGATATAGATTTCAAGTTTATGGCTTAGCACTCCACCATCTATTCTCTGTATTTTGACCACTTGAGAGTCTATGCATTAACCTCTGTCCATTGTAAAAAAGCTTCTTGTGCTGAGAGCTGTACCAATCTACGGGTATTAAGATAAATGTTAAGAAGGCAGTTTGATGCTATGCCCGTATGACAAAATAATAGAATAGCTTCTCCCTATGATTGTCCCCAAAATAGCTGCTTTCCCAGGTTTACAGTACCAAGCATTAGTTCTGTTCTGTGTGACAGGCCTTAAATCCCACCAGAAAGTCAATGGTTGCTCCAATAATATTCATGCCATTATTGCCACTATTGTGCCAATGGACATATTTTGTAGCGTGTTTTTTAAGAGGATGCCAGTCAATCAGCAACCCATTTTTTCCCTATTGAATATCAAGGAGAAAAAGATGCTACAGCTGATGCTTCACCATCTCACCCAGAAGCACAACACATGCAAGCTGCAGTTCCTGAGGTAGGCTGTAGTCACTGCTGTCCCCTAGGGTAACTCGTTATGGTGCCCTATGGTTGAACACATGGTATTTTCTCTTCTCTGAGGAAGAACTCATGGTTTGTACTGTCCCATGGGGGTAAAACCCATGGTCCATGCTGCCCTCAGGGGTGGAACTCACGGTCAGTGCTGGCCCCCATGGGGGGTAGAACCCATGGTCAATGCTGCCTGTCCCCAGAGGGTAGAACCCATGGTCAGTGCTGCCTGCCCCTGGGGGGTAGAACCTATGGCCAGTGCTGCCCACTTCCCAGGGGGTAGATCCCATGGTCAGTGCTGCCCCCATGGGGGGTAGATCCCATGGTCAGTGCTGGCCCCCTCCCAGGGGGTAGATCCCATGGTCAGTGCTGCCCCCCAGAGGGTAGATCCCATGGTCAGTGCTGCCTGCCCCTAGGGGGTAGAACCTGTGGCCAGTGCTGCCCCCCCTCCCAGGGTAGAACTCATGGCTATTTCTGGAACTTTTAAACTGGATTGGTATTGTGTATGTAACTAAAGCTGCTATGATTTCATGTGTGTAGTAGCAGCCACATATATCCAGAGGACAGTATTTCACAGGACTCCTCCCTATCCTCTGGCACTTAGATTATTTATGCCCACCCCTCTTCCAAGATATTCTAACCCTTGTGTTGGAAAGGTATTTGACCCATCTACAACCTTGATAAAATCATGTTTCTTAATACATTGAGACTCTATAAGGATAGATGGCTGAAATAGAATTTCCTATCTCTGCTCATTTTTTGAGATAATTAAAATTACATCTTATAATTACTGGAGCAGATTTATAATTCCATTATAATAGATTAAGGCACAATTTAAGAAAGGTACTAATTTTGAAGAATTCCACTCTTAAATAACCAATGGTCCACTAGGCACAGACATGAAGGGATTATAATCACCTCAAGCACCAATAGGAATGACTTAATATCAAAAAGGTTAGGTGACTTGTGAAGATTTTTGAACCCAAGAGGTAGAGCCATGGTTTCAATAATAATCTAACTTTATTAGTAATTATGACCTTCAGTACACACTTGAAGATTTTAAATGTATGTTTGTCAAAATACCTAGGTTCTAGAGCCAAATGTAATTAAGTTAGAAATATTAAATTGATATCAAATAGCAACATATCAAATAGCAACATGACATTTTCATTTCCAACAACAGGACAAGTCCCCAATTCCTTGTATCCTTACAACACCAAACTGGATGCACTTCAGACCTGGCTGCTTAAGCATCAATTTTCTTGTTTCTTGAACTTTGAAATTTCTCAGCAACTTTTAATGCTAGCTCTTTGAGAGTTGGAGCTTTTTGGCAGTCCATGGAATGGAATGAGGGTTTCACAAATGTTAGGAAAGTGTCTCAATACTGAACTACACTCCCATCACTGAGAATTACTCATTTTGGTCACAGAAGAGAATTGTATTCAAGATTAGTTTTTATTATGCTTGGAGATGAGGTTGTACATTGATCAAATACCCTGGGAGTATTTTTTTATTTAAAAAAATTTAAATTCATTTCATATACCAACCACAGATCCCCCTCTCATCCCTCTTTCCACTCCCCCCACATCCTTCCCCCCTGACCAACCCCGAATCCCCTTCTCTGAAAGTGTAAGACATGGGGAGTCAAGCAAAGCCTGGTACATTCAGTTGAGGCAGGACCAAGTCCCTCCCCCCTGCATCAAGGCTGAGCAAGGGCGTCCCACCATAGGTAATGGGCTCCCTTGGGAGTATTTAAATAGGTGTATTTGAATAGGGAGTATTTGAAAGTATTTAAAGTTATCTTTAATAATGAGGGGTAGGGGTGGACATGTGAGTTATAAGGAATGAAGATATGGTCTTCAGGGAATGGAGTCATAGTGAGCAGTTTACCCTTTTGGCCTCTGAGAATGCCTTGCTTCTGTTTATGTCACAAGCTAGGATCTTGTTCTGCCTCCATTCATCAATTGAATGACTTCTTGATTCTCCATATGAACCAGTTCCTGACATATGTGGACTTCTCGGGCAACAAGCTTCTGGATGAGGGTGCCATGTTGCTGTGTATGACTCTGAAGTATCCCAGGTGCTTCCTGAAAAGTATTTTAAAAGTGTTGTAAGTATTTTCTCTGTTTGATGTCTTCAGACATGAGACATAGTGACATCAGACTTGCTGAGTAACTAATATGGATCCAGCCACTGACACAGATGCCTGCTCATGTTTGGTCTGTGGAAAGTGGTTCATGGATCTTCTTATTCCATCCCAACTATGTGATAAAGGATATGGGAATAAACAATGGCTTGAGCTTCTTTCATTAGGAGGCAACTGAGAAGGCTATGCATTGGAACGTGTTTTCCATCTGACCAGCTGTTCCAATCTTTTGAAGGATGGAAAACTGTCAACTCACAGAAACCTATTGCAATGAGCTCTTTTCCTTTTTAATGGTCAGCCAGAAGCTGACACATCTGAGCCTGGCCAGGAACAACCTTGGAGATGGTGGAGTGAAAATCCTGTGTGAAGGCTTGTGC
The DNA here is from genome assembly GCA_902168425.1 of Peromyscus attwateri. NCBI lineage: Eukaryota > Metazoa > Chordata > Mammalia > Rodentia > Cricetidae > Peromyscus > Peromyscus attwateri. The sequence continues at coordinate 23,497 of CABHPP010068999.1, read as the reverse complement.
CACTCTGATTATAAACTACACGTGCTGGTGTAAGTCTTCATGTCTAGTTTCTTCCCCTACACCCACCCCTACACCTGCCCCTCTCCCTGCCCTCCCTCCACCCTCCCTCCACCCTTATATCCTAGGAAACCCCATATTCAGGAGCTGTGTGTTTCTTCATAGCAGAAGAATTTGATTTGATCCTCTATTACTTAGAGATAATTGTGCAGTCAATTTGCATGCTAGTATGTGCAAATAAACCTGGTAGCATATAGTTTTGATGTAGTGTTCAAAATAATTTCTCAGGGGTTAACGAGTGTTTCTTCATTTGCTTGTTCTGCAGGATAAAGCACAACACAACCCCTCATGGAATCAAGCATATCTTAGAGGTGCTCTGTGGAGACTCTAACTTAACACACTTGAACCTGGGTCTGAATCTCATAGCTGCTGGACTGATGGTGTTCTGCAACACTTTAAAAATCCAAAATGCAGTCTAAAATGCCTAGGGTAGGTTTGGTGTTTATTTTTAGAGAGTTTTGAATCTTCAATTTCTTCTAGAACATCTCAGATTGCAGAAATATCATTCCATTTAGATAAACTCCTCAGGGACTCAGTATAGGTAACTGACTGGGTGCTCACAACATTGTTCAGGTGTGGTGGTATTGTGTTCCCCAAAATATTGTGCACACTAATAAACTTATCTAGGGTCACAGAACAGAACAGCCACAATATTAAACATAGAGGATAGGCAGTGGTAGCACACGCCTTTAATCCTAGCATTCCAGGGGCAGAAATCCCTCTGGATCTCTGTGAGTTCAAGGGCACATTGGAAACAGCCAGGCATGGTGACTCACACCTTTAATCCCAGGGAGTGATGGCAGAAAGCAGAAAGATATATAAGGCGTGAGGACCAGAAACTAGAAGCTTTTGACTGGTTAAGCATTCAGGCTTTTGAGCAGCAGTTCAGCTGAGAGCCATTGGGATGAGGACACAGAAGCTTCCAGTCTGAGGAAACAGGATCAGCTGAGGAACTGGCCAGGTGAGGTAGCTGTGGCTTATTCTGCTTCTCTGATCTTCCAGCATTCACCCCAACAACTGGCCTCAGGTTTGATTTTATTAATAAGAACTTTTAAGATCCCTGCTACATTCAGGGGACATGGGATGGGAACAGTTTACAGTGAGGTGAGTTTCTGGAGACACTGCTTCTGTTGGGATGCAATGACCAGGAAGCCTAGGTCCTGCCCCTGTTTAGTAATTGGGCAACCGAATGTTATACCACACCCAGAAAATGCAGTGGTCCCATAAAGAGCATGATGAACCTCATTCCCCTTTTCTCTTCCAAGTCTCAGCCAAACACAATTCAATGATGCAGCCTACTTTGAAGCCAGGGTTCCGGGAAAGAGAACCTGGGTGGTGAAATCATTTCATGACTGCAGAGATGAGAAAAGAAAAACAACACTAAAATTATAGATGCTTCTGTTCTGTTTTGACTGTGACTGGGAATTATTAACAACTTCTGTCAAGGTTTGTATGGAACTAGGGATGAACTGGCAGAACGATGTTTGTTTTAACAGGAACCTCCCTTGCCTTATAAGAACAAAGGCAACATGGAGTTGACAAGGGGGATCCACTCTCCTTTCCCTACCTACCCAACATTCTCTCTCTCTCTCTCTCTCTCTCTCTCTCTCTCTCTCTCTCTCTCTCTCTCTCTCACAGTGCCTCATACTGAGGTTCCAGGATCATTTTGAAAGAGGGTGACCACATCTCCCTCTGTACTGGCTAGTTTTTTGTCAACTTGACACAAGCTAGAGTCAAAATGATCATTACAATATGTACAAGACCAGGTAAAGCTCAGATCAGACAAAATCCAAGCATTGGAGACTGTCTTGGTTAGGGTTACTATTGCTGTGATGAAACACCATGACCAAAAAGCAAGTTGGGGAGGAAAGGGTTTGTCTGGTTAACACTTCCATATCACTGTTCATTACTGAAGGAAGTCAGGACAGGAACTCACACCAAGGCTGCGGGATCCTGGAGGCAGGGGCTGAAGTGGAGGCCATGAGGGTTACTGCTTACTGACTTGTTCCTCATGGATTGATCAGCCTGCTTTCTTACAGAACCCAAGACCACCAGTTCAGGGATGGAACCACCAACAGTGGACTGAGCCATTCCCGTCAATCACTAAGAAAATGCCCTACAGTCTTGTCTACAGCCAGATCTTCGGGAGGCATTTTTTTCCAGTTGAGGTTCCCTCCTCTCTGACTCTAGCTTGTGTCAAGTTGACATAAAACTAGCCAGTACAGAGGGAGATGTGGTCATGAAGTCCCACCCCGAGTTGAGGATCAATTGACTATTGGTATCTTCTAGAAGGAAGAGTCAGTTTCTTAAGTGAACCTTTTACTAGTTATGAGCCAAATACTTCATGGGCAAGCACTTTCAGTTTGTGGGTTTTTTTTTTAAATAGTTGGGTGTGAAACCTTTCATCACCTTGTGCATACTAGATAGACACTCTGCCACTGAACCATAACCCCAGCTTCTCACTGTATTTCTCTATTGCTGAGACATGACTCTTACTTGTGGATTCTAGGCAAGTGTTTCATCACTGAGTTACACCCTTAGCCCTGAGCAAAACATTTTTTTTGAGATAGGGCCTTAAGTAGCTCTGGTCTGGTCCCATGTTTCTTTACTGCAGGATCCCTAGCAATACTGTACAAGCCCTCAGCAGGAGATTACCCAGGAGTAAATGCTGTTTTTTTTCCTGTGGATGCTCCATCAGTCCATTGCATTGTCAGGAACTTGCCACTGCTATTGCTAGCAACCTAAAGCTGGAAACTCTTGACCTGGGCCAGAATATAGTGGGGAAGAGTGGAGTAACAGTGACCTTGGATACTTTAGAAGATAATAGTGTACCCTTGAAGACAATCAGGTATGGCCTTTCTGTTTGACCTGGTGAATTTTCCACGAAGAGATTTATGTCTTGGGGGGCTTTAAGTGGGAGTACACACTATAGGATCCAAGTTAAGGCACCTTCCAATAGCATCAGTCAAGTTAGCCTCCTGATGATATCCTCTTACTTAGGAGAAGTTGATTACCTACTCTCCAAATGTAAAAAATATTCAATCTCAAGGAAAGAACATTTCCCAGAACACTCAGTGTTAAGAATACACAGATTGATGCCTTCCAGGGGCGTCCACCCTTTTGACATAGCAGTTGACAAGGTCATGTTGCAAACTTTATACTTAAGAACTGTACAATCAAATTATAAAATAAATCACAAAATGTCTCAATATCCTAAGTTTATGATGTTTTTAAATGGACTTATTTTTATTTTATGCGAATGGGTGTTTTTTGCCTGCATGTCTGTGCACCATGTATATGTAGTGCCAGTGAAGGCCAGCAGAGAGCATGAGATACCCTGAAAATGGGAATCATGGATGGTTGTGAGCCACCATGTGGGTCCTGGGAATTGAATCTGGGTCCTCTAGAAGAACAGTCAGTGCTCTTAACTGCGGAACCATCTCTGCAGCCCCAAATTTATGATTTTTTTTGTATTGGCTTGTGTTTATAACAATCCTGAGGCATATCCTACAGAGTAGAAGCCTGTGTGTGCAGATACACACAAGTTCATACAGGTATTACATCATATCCCGATGTGACTAAGCAGTTATCCCCAAGGGAGCTCTAGGTCTCTGACTTTTAGAAACTTGTCCTACAGATGGACTGTCAACCTCAACTTATTTAAATATTCACTTTTGCATTCTTTGGTTATATGCAGAGAACTCTAATATCATTATTTACTGTATTTTAGTGAGACAAATCTAAATTTAACATTTTAAGAAGACTTTGGGTGTCTATCTGCCTTTCCTTTCAGACAGTATCTCATACTATATTCCAGGCTGTTCTAGAGCTCACTATATAGCTAGTGCAGGCTGGATTTGAACTTATGGCAATTCTCTCACTTCAATCTCCCAAGAGCTGACATTACAGCTTTGCGTCATCATGCTTGGCTTTAAAATTTCCAAGGACCTGGCAGTAAAGAGAATAGGCTATTTCATAGGCAATATGCGAGCATTGTGTTTTTAATAAAGCTTTTCTTAAAAACAAAGAAACAAAACCAGGTAGGTGGCTGGTTTTCCCCAGTCTGCTGTAGCTTGCTGGTCTCTGCTCTGGTCCTTCATCACTTCTGCTTCCATTATTTATTTCCAGATGGAACACTAGTAGTGATGTGAGTCCAGGATTCTGTTGTATTGCTTACTACTCGGGAAGCATTTCTGATGAACAGACCAATGTCATAGCTACTCAAAAATTTCACTACTCAATTTCTTGAATGTTAAAAGTGACCTTAACTGGTTGCATTACTTTTCAGTTGCTGTGATAAAACACTGTGGCCAAGGAAACTTATAGAAAGAAGAGTTTATTTGGACATAGGTTCCAGAGGGATAAGGGTCTATCACGGTGAGAGGCATGGCACCAATCCACAGGACAGCAAAGAGCCAAAGAGCAAGAAGCTGAGAGCCCACATTGCAAGTATGTGCAGGGTGCAGAGAGTGAGCTGGAAGTGTCATGGTGCCATGAGGCTGTTTTTTGTGGTGCCCTTGACTCTACTGGCTCCCCAAGCTCTGCCTAAGCCTAATGTTTGGCTGTGGGTCTCTGCCTCTGTTTCCATCAGTTGCTGGGTAAAGCCTCTCTGACGGTTGGGCTAGGTACTGATCCATGAGTATAGCAGAATGTCATTAGGAATCACTTAATTGATTTTGAAAAATTAATTGTTTTTTTTTTTTACTTTTACATCCCAAAGTTTCCCTTCTCTTTTCCCCCCAATTCTTCTCCCCATCTTCTCTCCCCCCATCCACTCCTCCTCGGTTTCTCTTCAGATATAGACAGGCCACCCATGGATATCATCTAGCTATGGTATATCAAATTTCAGTGAAACTATGAATCTCTTCTTCTATGAAGGTTGAATGAGGCAATCTGATGGGAGGAATGGGTCCCCAAAGCAGGCAACACAGTCAGAGACAGCCCCTGCTCCCTCTTCTAGGAGCCCCACAGAAGATCAAGTTACACAACTGGAACAAATGTGCAGAGGGCGGAGGTCAGTCCCGTGCAGGCTCCCTGGTTTCAGTTCAGTCTCTGTGAGCTCCTATGAGCCCAGGTTAGTTGGTTCTGTAGGCTTTCTTGAGGCACCCTTGACCCCACTGGAGCCTACAATCTTTCCTCCCTCTCTTCTCCAGGATTACTGGAACTCTACCTAATGTTTGACTCACTCCCCATGTTTGGTTCTATCCTAGGTCTCTGGGGTATCCTGCCTCTGGGTCCTGACCCTCAGGTTGAGCTGCTTCTCAGGGTACGGGTCTCCAATTAGGCCAGTCATCAGTTGGTCATTCCCACAATTTCTGTGCCATCTTTACCCCAGAACATCTTGTAGGTAGGACAAATTGTAGGTAGACACGTTTGTGGCTGGGTTGTTGTCCTAGATTCTCTCCTGGAAGTCTCGTCTGGTCAAATCGGGAGTGTAGCCCACCCAACAGATGACTGGAATAGCTGATTAAGAGAACAAATAGCACATACAATTTTTCTTACTGTTTGCAAATTTCATACATAAGTGTCTTGACCAAATTCAATGCCCCCATTCTCCCCTTTCCACTTCTCCTGTGCCCCGCCCATACCCCACCCCACCACTCTCCTTTCTCAGGCCATGGGCTCCCTTTACACTCATTGGGCCCACTCTGTGCTGCCAGTGTGTGCCTAGGGTCGTCCACTGGAGCGTATCGGGGTCAAATCCTGGAAGCAATATGATCCCTTCCCACCCCCTGCAGCCATTTTTTCCCTATAACTCTTCAGTTAGGGGCCAGAGCTTCCTGAGAAAACATCAGTTTAATGATATAATTTACATTACAGATGCTAATGAGAAGCCTTGTTACCTTGGAGCTAACAAGTTTTCTGCCATCCCGAAACAGATTCTTTTCTTTGGTGGGAGCAGTTAGGAATGAATATCTTGAAGACAACATGACTTGCTCCCTGGGAACATTAACGCTCTGTGGTCTTACAGGTTGGAGATAGATAATTTGAGCCTGATAATGGAGAAACTGTTGAAGAAAATAAAAGAGAGCAAACCCAGCTTGAGGATTGACAATGCCACCAGCGTAACCGCACCATCGTCTTGTGACCTCGTCTCCGAGTATGCCGAAACTGTTCCTCTGACAGCTTAGGGAAGGCGTTCTGGGCTGGAAGATATCTGGAGCACCAAGTGATAGTTGCTGAGTGTTGAGTCATAAGACACTGACCTTTCCTCTCTGCTTAATGGTAAATTCTGCACACATCACACACCCACTTTGGTCCACCATGTGTTCTCACCAGCATAATAAAAGTTTTAAGTCACTCCATTTAAAGCTTCATTTCTTTTATTTTTTTCACATACTGACCACTGTTTCCCCTTCTCTCTTTCTGTTCCCTCCCCATACCTCCTTTCTACCCCTGTCCCATCCACTCCTCCTCCATCTCCATTCAGAAAGGGGCAGGCCTCCCATGGGAGTCAACAAAGCATGGCATATCAAGTTGAGGCAGGACCAAGCTTCTCCCCCTGCATCAAGGTTGGGTGAGGCAATCCAGCATGGAGAATGGGTTTCCAAAAGCCAGCTCAAATGCCAGGGACAGGACCTGATCCCACTGCTAGGAGCCCTATAAACAGATCAAGCTACACAACTGTCACACACATGCAGAGGGCCTATATTGGTCCCATGCAGGCTCCTTAGGTGTTGGTCCAGAGTTGTGAGCTCCCACCAGCTCAAGTTGGTCATCTCTGTGGGTTCCTGTCATGACCTTGACCCCCTTGCCCATACAGTCATTCCTCTCTTCGACAGGGTTCACAGAGCCTGGCCCAGTGTTTGGCTGTGGATCTCTGCAACTTAAAGCTTCATTTATTAACAATCTCAGAGCCCATTTGGCATCAAATTTCATGATTGACATACTTAGGAAGTTCCCAGGAACCCACAAGGATGACCCCAGCTTAGACTAGCAGTAGTGGAGAGGGTGCCTGAACTGGCCTACCCTGGTAAGCAGATTGGTGAATACCCTCACTGTCCTCATAGAACCTTCATCCAGTAACTGATAGAAGCAGATGCAGAGATCCACGGCCAGGCACCGGCTGAGCTCTGGAAGTCCAGTAGTCTGGAACTCTTGATCTTCTGCCTCCAGCTGCATACTGAAGAGGTGTGTGCCACTACTTTCCGCATTTCACCACGTCAGTTTTTAAACTTTCACCATCATTGTCTCTGTCAATCTCTGTACCTCTTTATATATGCCTGCTCCCTCCCCCTCCACCCCTCACTTTTTTTTGGTGGGAAACATACTTTCCCCTGAGTTGCCAAGAATCATTTCTATTAATTGAAAATTCAGGTCCACTTATGAATTTTTCTTAGAGAAAAAGTTCAAAGTTACTATTTAGCATTTGTTCCCAGGCATTGACACAAGGTAATTGGTCCACAACCTCCCATGATTTTTACACCAGACTCAAGTAGACAATCACTACGTTGAGTCAGCATCCCTACATTAATATTCGTATCCCTAATTATGTATGATGAAAACATAAGGGACAGCTTTAAAATCTTCTTTGAGAATTTCAGAGTCTACAATGTATTTTGGTCATATATACCCCTCCACTCTCCTCCCTCTAACTCATCCCCAATGCTCCCAACACGTCACCTTCTTAACTTTGTGTCCTTTTCTTTTTGTAACCCACTGATTCCAGTTAGTACTGCCTGTATATGCCATGGATGTGGGGGCCATCTGCTGGAGCATGAGCACCTTCCCATGGGCCACATCCCTAAAGAAAACTGACTCTTCCCTAGCAGTCATCAAAGGTCTGTATCTCTTCAGGGGGAGGTTGGGGGCACATTGTGAGCCTCTCTCCCACCCACACTGGAATGTTGGCTGGCTTGATCTTATATGCAGCTTTGCTCCACCCAGGAGACACTTTTGCATTGGTCATCCCTGATCTCCTGACTCTTAACAATCTTTTCTCACTCTTCAATGTTCCCTGAGCCTTGAGCAGTCTGTACTATAGATGTCCAATTTTAAATTACTTTCATATAGCACCTCCATTTTTGATGGGTCCATGGTAGTCAGTCTTGTCAAATATTCAAGATTTCTGTAGTATTTGGGATTACACTTGGCTGGTGTTAACTCAGGCTTTGGGGTAACTACAGTGGGATGAAAGCTAGGTGAAGAAGTCTGATACATAGTTCACAATAATAGAAAATGTGTTGGAGAAATTAAGAATTGAGATTTCAACAAGTTATTAGATGTTGGACTGAGTCAAACATTTGGGTAAAAGCGATCTCATTAGAGAGTCTACATTGAAATGTATTGTTTAAATATTTTTCTTTTGCCATGCTAAGGGATTTATTTCATGGTCTTGTACAGGCTGAATGGGTCTTTGGGATATACCACCCAGTACTTTTAAATTTTATTGAGAATGTCATACATGTATACAATGTATTTTGGTCATATCTGTACTCATTTCCACTCCAACTCCTCCCACAGCATCTCTCTCTCTCTCTCTCTCTCTCTCTCTCTCTCTCTCTCTCTCTCTGTGTGTGTGTGTGTGTGTGTGTGTGTGTGTGTGTGTGTATTGATAGCCCACTTGAGTCCAATTAGTACTTCCAGTATGCTATGGGTATAGGGCTGACCACTGAAGTATGGGCAATCTACAGGGGCCATACCACTAAGGAAAACTGACTCTTTCTCAGCAGCCATCAATAGCTCCTCAGCTATGGGAGAAGTCTTATGAATCCCTCCCACATCCATGCTGGAATGTTTACTGGCTTGGTCTTTTGTAGGCAACCATAGCTGTTGTGAGTTCACAAGAGCAGTGGTCCTGTCATGTCTTGTAGACAGTATTTCACAACAGACCTCCCCATCCTTTGACTCTTAGTCCTTCTGCTCCCTCTTCCATGATGTTATCTGACCCTTGGTGAAAAGGGATGTGATATTAGGGTGGAGCACCCCACAGTCACGTGTTCTCTGCATTTTGACTGTTGAGTCTCTATATTAACCTCTATCCACAGCAAAAAGCTTATGGAGCTATCACATAATATTTGTACACATTTCTGGTTGTCACAACTAGGAGGTGCTTTTAGCACTAATGGATGGAGATCAGGGTTCTTCTCATAACATCCAATTTATCAACACAGAGGACAGCATCCTCTACTTCGGCAAAGAAAGATCCTGGTCCAAATTTCAGTACTACAGAAACCCTGCGGTTCTGGTCTCAAAGAAACACAGGTGTGGGAAGTGGGGGCCATTGGGTACCCCAAAGATAAATTTCTTCACCCAGTATTAATACTGAGGTGTGTGTGCGTGCGTGCGTGCAAAATCCTGAAGAGTTTTCAGGTAGAAAACCCTAAGCCATTTATTCTCTATATCAGAGGTTTCAACATCAGTATGATTGACACTAAGGGCCAGATTCTTCACTGAGTGGGTAGTACACATTGTAAGATTTTATTAGTCTTGCAGTTTCTGCTCATCAGAGTCTTATAGAACCAGCAAGACAGCTTTTTTTGAAATAGTCAAATGCGTAGATGCCAATTAATGGTTGCCAGGGGCTAGAGGAGAAATTCGGAATAACGTGTTCACTGGATGTAGCATTCTTGTTAAATATTTTCTATTACACTTTTAATTGTATGTGTTTGTGTGTTGGTGTACACATGTCATAGCACCCTTGTGGAGGTCAGGAGAACTTTCTAAGGTTGTCTCTCTCCTTTTACCTTGGGGGTCACAGAGCTTGAACTCAGGTTTTTGGTCTTGGCAGTAGATCTTTTTACCTGCTAAGTCATCTGGCCAGCTCTCTATAATTACCTTTTTGGCTGATATAAAAGCTTAGGAAGTAGATAGTAGTGATGGTTACACACAATGGTGAGCGCAAAAAGCCACTGGGCAGTAAAGGGTTGAAATGTTTTTAAATTTGTAGGGTGGTGATAGTGTGTGGGGGGTGGTGGGTGGCAGGGAGGGCAGAATATCCCTCAGTTGATGATCGATATCTTAGTCTACCATGAATATATAGTGTGGCATCTATACATAATGTGCTATAAGTGATAATTGAATTTTGAAATAGAAAAAAGTGAAAAGATTTAAAAACATCCCGCACAAGTTCAAGCCAATAAGTTTCCAGCATGGATGGCTATGAAAGCCCCAACTACAAGCTGAGGAACTATTTGCAGTTCATAGGTGATAGGGGTTATTTTTTCTTTGGGAATGTAGCCACTGGTAAGTTCTCTGGTGGGTGATCCCACGTCAATCCACATATGCACAGACAGTGGTTTAAGAAATGATTTTTTACAAAAATTCTCACTGATGAGATTGATGAGATGGCTCAGTGGGTAAGGGTGATTTCAGACAAACCTGATGTCCTGAGTTCAGTCCCCAGGACCCACAGGATGATGGGAGAGAACCAACTTTTGCAGGTTATCCCCTGACCTCCATATGTGTGCTGTGGAGTGTACGTGTGTGCGCGCGCGCGCGTGCACGCCACACACACACACACACACACACACACACACACACAAACGCACACCTAATAACTTCAAAACTGTGCATAAACTTATTTTAAGTAGTTGTATGAGTTTTAAAGTTAGCATACAGGAGGCTGGAGAGATGGATAAGTGGTTGAGTGCATGTTGCCCTTCCAAATGACCTGGATTCAGTTCCCAGCACCTGTATCAGGCAGTTAGCAATTATCTGTAGCTCTAGTTTGGAGGAGTCTGATACCCTCTTCTGGATTCCATGGGTACTTTGTGCATACAGTGCACATACAGACACACACACACACATTAAATAAAGTTAGCATACAAATCAATGGGTTTCATTATGGACCATTGTTTTTGTTGACCTATCTTGCCCCCATCTGTTTCCCACAGACCTTGCTGATACGGCTCGTCTTCTAGCTGCTTGCTCTAGGGACTCTCTGTGCCCACCTTTTGAGGTTGGAATTACAGGTGGGCTTCTATGTACAGCTAACATTTGCACGGGTTCTGAAGTTTTATACTCAGGTCCTCACACTTTTATGGCAAACATTTTAAACACTGAACCATCTCTCTAGACCCCAAACTTTATAATTTAGGCATGATAAGAGATTAACAATAAAGTAAAAATAACTATGAAATAGGGTGCCTCTGACTTAAAATGTCCCAAATCCTCACTGCACTGTGGTAATATTTTTGGAGACAGGGCCTCACTATGTAGCTATGAGCTGGCCTGGAACTAACAAAGATTCACCTGCCTTTGCCTCCTGAATGTTGGAATTAAAGGCTTGCTGTTTTTGGATGATGGTTGATCATGTGTAACTGAGACTCTGAAAATAGAAGTTGAGGATGAAGGAGACTATTGCGTAAGGTGGAGGGTAGAACAAGGGGGATGCTGTATAGTCTTGTGTCTTTATAATTGGCTTTTTATAAAGAAGAAAAGAAAATGAATTTAGGCAGGGTGGTTTCATGATATAATCCTCCACTTGGAAGGTGGAGGCTGGAAGATCAGAAGTTTAAGGTCATCCTGAGCTAATAGTAAGTTTAAGGCCAGCCTGGACTATATGAGGCCACTCTCAAAACAATGATGCAACTAACATTTGCAATACAAATGATATATTTGATAAAATAGGTTACCTGAAGAAAATCAAGGTTGACAAGAAATATAAAAGCACTGTGGTATCAGAGACCCTTTATTTTTTTATTTTGATTGTTTTTAGTATGATAATACCCAGACTTTTACTTTTTTTTCCTTTTTGATCTTTTCCTCTACTGAACAGTTTGGCTTGTGACTATCAAAAGTAATGCAATTGGAACTGAGCACCTTATTTTTTTAATCTCATTTTTTTATTTAATTTTTTTCATTTTACATACTAACCACAGTTCTCCCTCCCTCCCCTCCTCCCACTATCCTCCACCTCCCCCAACTCTACTCACCATCCTCTCCTTAGGGAGGGTAAGGCCTCCCATGGGGAGTCAACGAAGTCTGGCATATCAAGTTGAGGCAGGCCCAAGACCCCCACCCCCCACCATATCAAGGCTGAACAGGGTATCTTTCCATAGGGAATGTGTTCCAAAAAGCCAATTCATGCACCAGGGATAAATCCTGGTCCCACTGCCAGGGGCCCCACAAACAGACCAAGCCACATAGCTGTCACCCACATTCAGAGGGCCTAGTTCAGTCCCCAGCAGGTATGAGAGACCTTTTAAGTGTATTGCAGGAACACAAGTGAAAGAGTAATGGTGGAAAGAAAGACAAATATGTTTTCTCGTATTTGGGATGTAGATTTATCGCAGATGACATGAAAGTAGAGGAAGATTATTTATGGGGAAAAGGGGATAAAGCGGGCCCTGGCAGGGTGACTATGAGCCAAGCACAATGATATGCTTGCATGAACGTGTTACAACAGACTTATTTTATCACGCCTCCACCAGTGGTGAGGGTCTGATTCATGTTAGCTGATTTGTGGGGTTTTTCTGCACATGTGTCAGTATGAGAGAGGGAAGAGTGACTGTGAATGGGGTTAAGGTCTTTCAAAATTGGAGGAACTATTTTGGCTATGAGAAAGTGGAGGATCTAGGGATTGGAGTGATGGCTCAGTGGTCAAGAGCATTTGTTGCTTTTTTTTTTTTTGGTTTTTTCGAGACAGGGTTTCTCTGTGTAGCTTTTTGCCTTTCCTGGATCTCACTCTGTAGACCAGGCTGGCCTCGAACTCACAAAGATCCGCCTGGCTCTTCCTCCCGAGTGCTAGGATTAAAGGCGTGCACCACTGATGCCCGGCTGCATTTGTTGCTTTTACAGAGGACCAGAGTTCAGTTCAAGAACTAAGGTTGGATACTGCACAACTGCTTGCAATCCCAGCTCCATTGATTGTGACATCCCTATTCATGACTCCATGGGCACTTGCATGCACATATTACATGCAAATAAAAATTTAAAAAAAATTATGAACCCTAGTTTAATGGAAGAAGCTGATAAAAATGATCTGAAGTTCTGAGGCTATAGTTCAGATTTGGGCATCAATCTGAGGAAAATTGAAGCAATATGCTTGGCCAGCATCAACCCAGGCTTTCATCTATGGACAGGGCATATTATCACAGAATGTGAAAAATCTGGCACTAGACTGAAAGAATCCACCAACTTACCTTATCAGCTACTTTTCTTGTTCTTGTGCCCAGATATATGACAAAATGCAAATTAGGGGAGGAGAGGTTTACTTTGAATCATGATTTGTGGGTGTATAGTCCATTATAGAGGGAAAGGCATGCCAGCAGGTGTTTTTGCGTTTGCATCTGTAGATAGCTTAGTGATGGAAAGTAGTTCATAACCATAGCTCCTGCTTCAGGGGATGTGATTCCACCCTTTGGCCTCCACAGGCACCTTCTCTCTCTCTCTCTCTCTCTCTCTCTCTCTCTCTCTCTCTCTCTCTCTCCCTCCCTCTCTCCTTTCTCTCTCTCTCTCCTTTTTCTTTCTTTCTCCTTTCTCTCTCTCTCTCTCCTTTTTCTTTCTCTCTCCTTTCTCTCTCTCTCTCTCGCTCTCTCTCTCTCTCACACACACACACACACACACATATACATACCCCTCACATAAATAAAAAATTAAATTAATAAAAACATGTTAAGTGGAACTGGTGTTGGAGAAGCTTGAAAATACAGTAATATTATGACCATTTGAAGATAAGCAGTGAGATGATGAGAGAAACCAGAGAAATGACAATCTCGGGGAATGAATGAAGTGGACAACGTATCGGATATAACCAACAAGAGGCGAAGAGCCCATTGAGTGTTTCCTTACCAGAAACTTATTAGTGATTATTACAATAGCAGCTTGAGAGGAAACAGTGATGGAGAGGAGACGATTTCCAGGGGCTTGGGGAGTCATATGAGGAATCAAAGCATATATCGCTGTGTTGGGTAATATCATGGGGAACTGAGCTCCAGATCCATACATAAAAGAGGGTACAAGATGGTTTGTCCTAGTTACTGTCCTATGCTGTGAAAAAACACCAAGGCTAAGGCAACCCTTATCAAAGAAATTTTACTGGGGGCTTGTTTACAGATTTAGAAGGTTACTCATGGCAGGAAGCAGAGAGATATGCAGCTAGGGTAATAACTGAGAGTCTTACATCCATATCCACAGGTGGGGGGGGGGAGAGAGAGAGAGAGAGAGAGAGAGAGAGAGAGAGAGAGAGGGAGCCCCAGACAGAGACAGATGGAGAGAGAGACAGAGACAGAGACACAGAAAGGGACACACACAGAGACAGAGATAGACAGATGGAGACAGAAACAGAGAAATAGAGATGTCAAGAGAGACAAGACAGATACACAGACACACATGGAGCGAGAGAGACAGAGGTGGGAGAGGAGGGTGAAGTGAGAAAATAATGGAAGAAGACGTGAAGACATAGAGACTAGCCAGCCAGAGAGCAGCCTTGGGAAAAACTTTAATTTGTCTTGTGTCCTGTTGGGGAACACACAATACACACCCACACCGGAGTCATGTGAAGAAAGAGAAGGTAGCCAAAGAGCGGGGTCTCATGAGAAACAAACCCTGTCTACATGTCTATCTTAAAAATTATTTTTAGACAAGTTTGCACACGTACACCTTGCACGGTGGTCACTACCACCCCCCACCTTCCCACCACTCCTACCCACGCCCTCATCCCTACAAATCTCTTATGTTCATTTTGTTTTGTGACCCACTGAGGTTAACCAGGTCCATCTGTGTGACGGTGGGTTTGGAGCTGTGCTCTGGAGCCTGTAGTGGGCAGACACCTAAAGACGGTGATTTCCTCCCTCTCACAGAGTATATCAATAGCCAATATCTCAGAGCATATCATGATCTTGAGATAATAAATTTCTATTATGTTACCAGTCCTGCAGTATTTTGTTGTGGCATTTCTAATGAACAACATGCACCATCTTTGTTTAAGATTTTGATACTTTGTCCATTATGGAAGTTGTGTTCATTTTGAATTTTTAAAATAGTGCTTTTATATATAATTTAACTTAGCAACTGAAGATTTTTGTTGTGCTTTCTCTGCATCCTTCATTTTGATGTTTAAGATACCATGTTCAGTATCTCACAAAATGTAAATGCAATACAGAGCTCTTGGATCTTGCTTGTGATCTGTTTGAGAGATTTGATTAGAATGAGTTAAGAATACAGGGTTAGGGCTGGTCAGGATCAGCTTCCTCATTCCCTTGAGGAGGCTCCTTTACCAAGACCAAGTTCTGACTCTAGGTATGGGGATATAAAAAATCTCTAACTTGCATGCTATTTTGCTTAAGATGACAGTTTTCTTGCCATAAACTAGAATAGGGAAGATTCAACATGTCATAAACTCACTCCAAACCAATCCATTTAATCTTGGGCTGAATAAGGTGGTGGGAGATTATAATTTGATAATAAGTTAGAAAGTTCTGCCAATAGGAAAAGAGAAAAAAATTCAATTTGGAGCCCCCCAGCAATGGGTACAACCATCAATTGCCTACAGTGCAGTGAGTGACATGTACGTCAGAGTTTAGGCTAGTTTCTCAATATTACTCCCCATTAAATCTTTGTATTAAACCAGGCATGGTAGCACATGCCTGGAATCCCAACTCTTGGGAGGCTGAGGATGGAGGATCAAGAGTTTGAGGGCATCTTGGGCCATGTAGTGAGACTCTGTCTCACAAAACAAAACAGCCCAAACCAACCAACCAACCAAACAACAAAAAATAACAGTAAAAAGCCTTATAGCATTTCTTTGGGTTTAGGAATATTCCTCGATACTTAACAGGAAATTTAGCTTTAGAGATGGATTTAACCTGCCTGATGTGTCTGTATAGAATGGAATGGTGATCCATATTAGTATATTAATGGAGCAATCAAATAGTTCAAGGAGGAAAGAGCTGCTGGACCCTATACCCTATATCAAGACTACCCATTCACCAGTGTGTTTCCTGATATCTCTCTGATGACTGAGAACATAATCATCAAGCTGATAGACTCAATTCATGTGAAACCCATATTACAGATGGGAACATGGAGTTGTGAACATTGACAGGGTTCTGATGTTATTATAGGAAATATCAAGGGCAGGTTCAGTGGCTCAGCTAGAAAACCCACTTGCCACCAAGCCTGATAATGAGTTCAATCCCCAGGACCCACATGGTGTATAGACAGGGATTGTCTGAGACAAGGTTTGGCTGAGATTCAGCTAGGACACACCTATGTCTCTGGACTATTTGTTCATAGTTTGCATTTCTACTAGTTGGTTGTGGCTACAATGTTTTTTGAGCCATTTCATAATGTTTTAGTTAAGGTTTCTAATATGATAAAACACCATGACCAAAAGTAACTTGGGGGGAAAAGGGTTTATTTTAGCTTATAATTCAATACCACAGTCCAGCACTGAGAGAAATTAAGACAGGAACCTGGAGGCAGGAGCTGATGCAGAGACCAGGAAGGGGTGCTGCTTACTGGCTTTTTCCTCATGGCTTGCTCAGCATGCTTTCTTATAGAACCCAGGACCACCAGCCTAGGGATGACACTGCCCACAGTGGACTGGGCCCTCTACATCACTCATCATCCAAGAACTTACACTGTAGGTTTTCCTACAGGCCAGTATTGTGGGGACATTTTCTCAACTGATGTTCCCTCTTCCAAAATGACTCTAACTTGTATCAAGTTGACATACTACTAGCCAAGCAGTACATGTATACTTATTAGTATTGTTGTTTGGCACTTATTTTGAATGGGATTCTTGCAGACAAAGGAAATAAGGAAGAAAGAAATAGGAATAGGCTAGCAAGGAGAAGGCTCAGTAGGTTAAAAACAATTGCTGCATATGTCTGACAACCTGCATTCAATCTTTGGAACCCACATAAAATTTATGTATTTAGGAACATATATGTATACACCTATACATATACGTGTAGCAACAGTTAATGAAAAAAAGAGGCCATGCCTTTGAAAGAGTGCGAAGAGGGGTATATGGGAGTGTTTGAAGAGAGGAAAGGGGAGGGAGGAAGATATAATCTCAAAAAATAACAGAAATAATTTTTAAAAAACGAGAGGAGAAAACTGCACAAAGGTATCCTCTGACCTCATATGAGTGACATGACATATGTGTGCATATGTGTGCACACACATACATCACACATGGACACACAATATAAAAAATGAATTGAGGGTAGAGCTGAAAATATGACTCATTGTAGCTAGTCTTTCTTTGGACCAGCTCACAAATAACAACATGGAGACATTATTAATTATAAAGCTTGGCCTTAGCTTAGGCTTTTCTCCAACTAGCTCTTATAACTTAAATTAACTTGCTTTTACTAATCTATATTTTGCCACGTGGCTTTTACCTCTCTTCCATTATGTATTTCTGACTTGTTTCATGTCTTGCTGGCATCTCTAGTGAGCCTAGATTCATCCTGAGTTTCTCTCTTTGCTGGGAAGCTCTACCGATTCTTTCCTGCCTAGCTATTGGCTATGGAGCTCTTTATTAAACCAATCACAGTGACACATCTTTACATGGTGTAAACAAATATTCTGCAGCAGCGCAGTGGTTCAGAGCACTTGGGTTCAATTCCTGGCACCCACATGGCAGCTCACAGCCACCTGTAACTCCAGTCCCTGGGGATCTGACACTAGGTACACACATGGTGCACAGACATAGATGCCTGGAAAACACCCATCCACATAAAATAAATAAATAAAATTAGAGAAAAATATGATAAAGACCAAAGTAATAAGGAAATATTCCCATGGCCAGCACATTAGAAGGTAGCTATTTCTAGGAAAGACCAGAGCGGTTAAAAGTATGGCTTGCAGTAAATAAGCATTAAAGTATGTAAAGCTTGACAGAGACAGCAAGAATTTGCCTACAGTAGAAACTTAAGAGGCTTCATCTCACCAGTGACACTACCCCTTCATTCCTGCAATGACCACTTCCTTCCTCCAGGGGGCAGCATAAAGCTCATATGGTCCCAGGTCCAGGGGTTGCCTTCACTTCGCTCATAGGTATTGCATCCCTTTGTTCCTCTTCAAGGGAACGTTGTACTCTCCATCTTCTCCTGCATTCCCAACTTGCTGATCTGTTGGTCCGCTCTTGATCCCTCTTCCTGCTGAGCCAGTCTTCAGCCAAAAGCCATACTAGAACCGTCAGGACTACGCATGCCAGACCAATCCGAATGAGATTCTGGGTAGTATGATCCCAGAAAGCAGAGTCTGGAGTCAGAAGACAGGGTGACTGCTGACAGAGGCTACACCCACCCCATCCTCCCTCTCCTGCTTTGCACTCCCGCTTTGCCTTACACCTTTCCTCAGAGTCTACGCTTCTAGATGTTCGCTTACCCTCCTGTAATCCTGAGTCTTCAATCGTGGAGTCCAACACCCAATAATCTGAGGATAAGGAAAAGAAGAAGGGATGAGTGAACAGAGGATAGTGTTGGATCCTTCCTTTGAAACATTCTTTTTTCTGTATATGCCCCATGGCATACTATGGCTTTCCAATGTTGGTCCTCACCCAGAATTCCAAGTCCCAGGGGCTTTATATGGCAATAGAGTAGACTAGTGAAGAGATGGACGTACTCAAGTTTGGATTCACCCATAGCACTAATACATGTGTCTCCATTGCCAGACACATGTATTTTCCTGGGGAAAGCCTCATTTTCCTCATCTATTCAATGTAATTTTCTTCCCACAGGAAGACAAATTCACACATGACATTTTCTTCACCATCTGAAGTGAGCTGCCCCCCCCCCCCCCCCGTTCCCCATCATCATTTCCGTGATGCTTAGGTTTAAATGTCAATTTACCGCACTCTATAGTTGTCTGAAAAGAGGGCTCACATGACGAATTATTTAGATTAGGTTGGCCTGTGGGTGCGTCTGTGTGGGATTGCTTTAATTATTAATTGATATGTGAAGACTCAGTCTATTGTAGATGTCACCATTCCCTGGGCATGGTTGTATGAACAGCACAGGACAGGAGAACACTTGATGAGATCAGAAACAGGCAGCATGGATGTGTTTGTTTCTCTCTGTGCTTGACTGTGGATCCAACTTGGGTCCTCAAGCTTGTGTGGTGAGCACTTCACCAATAGCCAATTTCCCAGGTCCTTTCTGGTGAACTTGGAAGTGACTCACCAAGAGAAGAAGTAGGGTCTGTGGGTGCAAGGCTGGTGTTCCCAACTCCTAGAAATAGAAAATAATTATTTTTTTAAGAAGTTTAGGTCTCCTCCTGTATCCTTTATTCCTTCATCTTTCTCTGCCCCTCTGGTGTTCCCAAGTGGCTGGTTGGCTCTTTAAGAAGCAGAGAACTCTTTGCTATCTTTTTAAAAAATCACTGTCAAGGGTATCCTCTAGGGCTGTGGTTAAGACACAGGTGAGAGTGTCCTTACCTGGGATGAGGAGTGTCACAGACTCACTGGGCAAAGACCATGTATAGTCACTGTAAGAGCCAAAACATCTGTATGTCCCTCTGTGGGCTCTAGTCATAGGGCCCATGGGGAACTCTGCTTGGCTGTTCCCACATCTTTGCTGGACATGGTTGGATAGTCCTTCCTTGAGCAGAAAGAATTTGCTTGTCCCAGCCACCAGATGGCAGAAGAAGGTCACATTCTCCCCCAAGGTTACTTCATGCCCTGGGTGAACCTGGAGTTTGGGTTTGTCATACAGACCTGTGGGAGAAGGAAAGCTGGTATATAGAGAGCATTATCACACCCTGGCTCCTCAATCTACTGCTTCCCTGTCCCTGTGACCAAATATCACTCCTTGGAATCTGGGCTGCTTCTGCTTCCTAAACTTGTGCTTGTCACAGATAGATCCATTATCCTTTAGGACTGAGGGACTTAGGCCATAGCTTCTGCATCTCTACTCTTTGGCTCTGAATTTGTTCCTCAGGACCAAAACCACTCACATCACCCAGAAGCCTGAAGATGCTCTGCCCCTACCCAGAACCACTGCATCAGAAACTCTAGGACAGCCTTTTAAATTTTAAAAATTATCATTTTTTTGATATTATAATTACACTATTTCCCCTTCCCCTTTCTTTCTCTCCCAAACCTTCTATATACCCCCCCCCGCCTTGCTCCCTTTCAAATTGGTGGTCTCCCTTTTTTCAGTAATTACTGTTACATACATATCTGTATATGTACACACACACACACACACACACATATACACATATATACACACACATATATACTTACACACACACACACACACACACACACACACACACACGATTATACACGTTCCCAAATACATGAGTACAACCTGTTCAGTCAGTATACTGTTACTTGTTGGTGTGTTTTCAGAGTTGACCATTGAGTATGGGCTATCCGATTGGTGTGGTCTTTGCTGGATAAGACTATCTCCTGCTGTCAGCCTTCCTCAGTTGCCTTTAGTTCTGTGTGTAGGGTTAAGGTCTCCTGGGCTTTCCCCTGCCCTAAAGAAATCATTTTGAGGGAGGGACTTAGGGAGGTAACTCGGTGAAGACCTGAGTTTGATCCTCAGCTCTGGGCTTGATCTCCAGTATCTACATAGAAAGTCAGCATGGTGATGCATGCTTGGGATCCCACTTTTGGAGAGAGAGGGATAGGCAGATTGTAAGGTCAGCTGGCCTAGTCTATGTACTTGGTGAGTCCCAGATCCCAAAGAGAGACCCTCTCAAAAACTAAGGTAAACAGTTTCCTGGAAAATGGCACCTGCAATTGTCCTCTTGATTGCACATACACACACACGCACGCACGCACGCACGCACGCACGCACACACACACACACCCCTGTGAACACATGGACTGGCACACACTTGTGCAGAGGCATTCAACACTGACACTGCTACAAAGCATTAGTGTCCTTCACCTCTGGAACTTTTTCTTCTCAAAACCAGAAACCTTTACACTATTAAAGAACTCCCTTTCTGCCTTCCCAAGATCTGGCAACCTCCCTTCTACATTCTTTGTCTCTGTGAATTCGACTATTTCAGGTAACTCAGTTTAAGTGCAGTCAGACAGTATTGGTCTCCATTAGCATAATGTCCTTGGTGTTCAGTCACATCATAGTGTGTGCCAGAAATTTTTTCCTTTGCAAGGTAGAGTAATATTCCACTGTATGGGTATACCACATTCTGTTCATCCATTTATTCACCAAGAGACAGTAGTATTATTACTTCCTTTTGGTATTATTTAGTTTACTTATTTATTTAGTTTATCTATTTTTTCCTCTGTGTGATGGTGTGTGGTATATGTAGTGTATGCTCCTGTGTGTGTATCAATGTGTGTACCAGTATGTTCATGTGTGGAGGCCAGAGTTGGGTGTCCTGCTCTTTCACTCTTCATCTTATTCCCCTGAGACAGGGTCTATTGAACCTACAGCTAGGCTGGTGGCTATGAAGCCACAGCAATCTGGTGTTGGTCCCTGCCCAGTTCTAGTGTTACAGACACACCTGACTTTTTATGTGGTTTCTGGGGATTTGAATTCAGTTTCTCATACTTGAACAGCAAGCTCTCTTATTCATGAGCCATCTAACCAGTCACCTTTTGGCTATTGTGACTAATGCTCCCATGAACATGCATGTGTGAGAGCTATCTGTGTTTTTACAAGGTCTCTAGATAGTTTTCAAGCTTGGATAAATTTGAGAACCATGTGTGTGGCTACATTTTCTGATGAAACTCCATCACAGGCCAACCTCTTCCTGCCCAGCTTTGGTTTTCTTGTCTGTCAGCCCTTAGTCTTACCCCAGCACACAGTGGCCTACTTTAGAAACATCTTTCAGAGGTCTTGACCTAAGACACATTTGATGCCAGGACAGAGAGCTGACCCTTGTAGTTTACCCTTGTAGGAAGTAGCTGCGATTGGACACGTCCCCTGACTTCCAGCCAAGATAAGCGGTGTCAGAGTTGGGCTTAAAGAGTTTTTGGTTATTTGTGAACACAGGCACTCCCCGTGATTCATACCAACATGCCTCTCTCTGTAAAAACCAAGACACTCACCAGTAACTACCAGAACCAGGGGATCGCTGGGTTCTGACTGAAGCTCCCCTCTCTGATAGAAGCAAGCATACTCCCCTGCAGTGTGGAAGGTCATTTGTGGAATGAAGAAGTTTACTTTGCTCCTTGATCTACGTGACTCTGGTCTCTTCAAGGCCAAAATGCTTCCTCTAAAGTGCAGTTGATACTCAGAGGCACTCTGAGGCCCCTGGCACCAGATGTACACAGGGGTTCCTTTTGTGACAATGGTACTGGGTTGGGCCCAGATGATGGGTTTCAGGAGATTCTCTGAAAAGGAACCAAAGGCAGGAGTCCCAGGTGAACCATTACCTGTCTACTCTACTTACCCTCAGCCACCAGCTTGAGGCCATCCATCATAGTGAGGCAGAATGCTCATCTCTGTTTCTGGAATGTTCTCAGATGAACCTGAGATGAACGATCCTGAGGCTCTCAAGGGAGGAAGGACTTACGTTTTTCTGTGTTGATCCTCTGGCTCAGACATAGCTCTAGAAAACAACAACAATGATACAATGTCTCCCCCCACTCCTGCTCTTGATTCCACCCCCCTTTTATGAAGGACTTACGGAGGCAGAGTAGGGCAGTGAGTGTGGATGGCATACCACTGGCGAGACCAATGCTGAACCATGTGTGTGTGCGTGGACTGAGTCCAGTGGGTGAGGGAGATGCACAGGATGTGGTGGGTGAGCTCCAACACCAATCACCATGGGACTTTCACACATTTTTTTTTTAAAAAAAACAGAAAGAGTCACAGATCTCCACTGACCTTAGGCTTCAGGCAAAGTTGTGGTTCACACAACACATTTAACCATATTTTGAGTCTAAAAGGTTCCCTTGACCATCATCTGTCCAGCCTGAAACCCGTTTCTCAGTCAATCTTTAATTCATTCGGGGAAGGCATGGGAGAGATTTACAGAGCAAAATGTCTGAGGATTTCCCAAAATGGGGATTTTAACCTTCATATTCCTGTGTGCAACATGCATGTTTTTGGATTTGATGATTGGTTTAATCAGAAAGCAACACTAATGTGATATTAAAATTTTTGCTATTTTATTCCAGTAAAATGCTCTTATTCTATTATTTTTATTTTCATGTGCATGTATGGTGTGCATATGTATGTGTATGTATGTTTGCATGTCTATAGAAACATCCGTGTACACATGTACATGTAGAGGCCTGCGGTTGATGCCATGGATCATCTTTGATTGCTCTTCCACCTTCACTGAGGCAGGGTCTCTCAATCAAACTCAGAGCTTACCACTATGATGAGTCTCCCTAGATAAATGGTCCTGGGGATTCCTTGCCTCTGCATTCCCAGGCTGGAACTACAAGAGGGCTTCCATGTCCATATGTTTTATGTGGGTTTTAGGGAGCTAGACTCAGGTCTTTATTCTAGCCTTGCAAACATTTTAATCACTGAGCTATCTCCCCAAACCTATTAGGTGTGTGTGTGTGTATGTGTGTGTGTGTGTGTGTGTGTGTGTGTGTGTGTGTGTG
>CABHPP010068914.1:0-14202 GCA_902168425.1 Peromyscus attwateri | reverse complement strand
TTTTTTTTTTACTCATTTTACATACCAACCACAGATCCCCCTCTTATCCCTCCTCCCACTTCCACCCTACCTAACCCCTCCCCCAGCCAACACCTCATCCCCCTCCTCCAAAAGGGTATGTTCTCCTATGGGGGGACAGCAAAGCCTGGTTGTAGCATGAATCTTAAAGAATCTTAATAAGATCAAACCCAGGGCCAGTTATTGGGGTGAATGCTGGAAGATCAGAGAAGCAGAATAAGCCACGGCTACTTCACCTCGCCAGTTCCTCAGCTGATTCTGTTTCCCCAGACTGGAAGCCTCTGAGTCCTTATCCAAATGAATCTCAGCTGAACTGCTTCTGGAAAATCTGAAAGCTTAACCAGCTAAAAGCTTCTAGTTTCTGGTCTTCACGCCTTATATATCTTTCTGCTTTTGGCCATCACTTCCTGGGATTAAAGGCTCACTTTCTGGGATTAAAGGCCTGGCTGTTTCCAATGTGGCCTTGAACTCACAGAGATCCAGAGGGATTTCTGCCTCTGGAATGCTAGAACTAAAGGTGTGAGTGCCACCATTTTCTAGTTTCTGTATCTAGTGGCTGTTCTGTTCTTTGACCCCAGATAAGTGCTGTGGAATGATTGATTGATAAATAAAACACTGATTGGCCAGTAGCCAGGCAGGAAGTATAGGCGGGACTAACAGAGAGGAGAATTGAGAGAACAGGAAGGCAGGAGAATTGAGAGAACAGATATTGCCAAATACCAATAGACTAGATATTATAAATAGACTAGATAGTGTAACTGTAATTCTTGCTTGATAATTGTTTTGTTATATGTAATTTTACTATGTGAAAGTTAAAACTTTCCTTTTTGAAAGAAAAAAAAGAAAAGGGGAAGTGCTGTGAATATCACTCTGTATAAATAAAATGCTGATTGGCCAGTAGCCAGGCAGGAAGTATAGGTGGGATAAGCAGCCACCGCCAGGACAAGGAAGATGTAAGGTACAGGTAAGCCACGAGCCACATGGCAAAGTATAGATTAATAGAAATGGGTTAATTTAAGATAGAAGAAGTAGATAACAAGAAGCCTGCCATGGCCATACAGTTTGTAAGCAATATAAGTCTCTGTGTGGTTGGGTCTAAGCAGCTATGGGACTGGTGGGTTAGAGAGATTCGTCCTGACCATGGGCCAGGCAGGACCAGAAAAACTCTAGCTATACCTGGTATATTCAGGTAAGGCAGGACCCAGCTCCTACCCCCTGCCTCAAGGGTGAGTAAGGTGACTGACCATAGGTAATGGGATCCAGAAAGTCAGCTCATGTACCAGGGATAGATCCTGATCACACTGCCAGGGCCCCCTCCAACAGACCCAGCTACATAACTATCTCCCTAATGCAGAAGGTCTAGTCCAATTCCATGCAGGTTCTACAGCTGTCAGAGTAAGTTCGTGAGTTCCTATGAGCTTAATTCAATTGTCTCTGTAGATTTCCCCATCATGATCTTGATCCCCCCTAGCTCACAGATTCCCTCTTCCCTCTCTTTGACTGGACTCCCAGAGCTCAGTCCAGTACTTGGTTGTGGATCTCTGCTTCCATCAGATGCTGGATGAAGCCTCTATGACAAAAGTTAGGGAATTTACCAATCTGATTACCAGAGTAGGCTGGTTCAGGCACCCTTACCACTGTTGCTAGTAGTCTAATCTGTGGTCATCCTTGTGGATTCCTGGGAATTTCCCTAGCATCAATTTTCTCCCTGTCCCCATAATGTCTCCTTCTATCACAGTATCTCTTTCATTGCTTTCCCACTCTGTCCTTCCCCCAGCTCAAACATCCTTTTCCCTTATGTTCTAATTCCCCATTACCTCCCCTCTGTTCTCCCCCTCATCCCCAGTTTACTCATGGAGATCTCCTTTGTTTCCCCTTCCCAAGATGATCCATGCATCCCTCATAGGGCACTCGTTCCCTAGCTTCTCTGGAGCTGTGGGTTGTAGTCTGATTATCCTTTGCTTTACAGCTACTATCCCAGTATTAATATGTGAGGTCTGATGTGTTATTTAAGCTTTAGTAATGTTTCTGTTACAAATGTGGGTGTCCTTGCATTAGAGGCATAGATGTCAAGAACTGAAATGTTGTTTTGGTGGATTTTTCCTTTGATGAGTATGAATTGTCTTCCATTTGTAGCTGGAGAGTTTCTCTCCAGCTCCTGCCAAGTCCCAGCAGTCCCGCAGCCCACTTATAAAATAAACACACAGACGCTTATATTATTTAAACTGTTTGGCCTAATGGCTCAGGCTTCTAGCTATTTAGTTCTTACATCTTAAATTAACCCATTTCTATAAATCTATACCTTGCCACATGACTCATGGCTTACCAATATCTTACATGTTGGTACTCATGGTGGCGGC
Organism: Peromyscus attwateri; assembly: GCA_902168425.1. Taxonomy (NCBI): domain Eukaryota; kingdom Metazoa; phylum Chordata; class Mammalia; order Rodentia; family Cricetidae; genus Peromyscus; species Peromyscus attwateri. Next base: position 11,824 of record CABHPP010068914.1, on the reverse strand, counting down.
TGGCAGTGTCTCCTGATTCAACCTTCCTGTTCCCAGAATTCTCTTCTCTGCTTATCCCACCTATACTTCCTGCCTGGCTACTGGCCAATCAGCATTTTATTTATACAGAGCGATATTCACAGCACTTCCCCTTTTCTTTTTTTTCTTTCAAAAAGGAAAGTTTTAACTTTCACATAGTAAAATTACATATAACAAAACAATTATCAAGCAAGAATTACAGTTACATTATAATATCTAGTCTATTGGTATTTGGCAAAATTAAAGAAGATATCCTATCTATCCTATATTTGTGAGTCTAAGGTTTCATATCTAACTTATCTCTTATCATAACTAAGGAAAATTATAACTATCTAGTCTTCAACTACATCAAAGACCTCAGAAGGATATAATATTACCTGAGAAACGGAGACAGATACAAGCAATTTTTGGGAATCTTACAAGAGTAGACAGAGATAGCTGGCAGCCTGGACAGTTATCCAAAGTTCCTTTGTAAAGTTGGGACACCTGTCTTCAACCCACAGGCCTAGAGTATCCTAATCATTTTTCTCTGTATCCTGTAGAATGTCTGGCAGTTTCCTCTGCAAAGCAGGAACCCAAAGGACCATTTTGTCAAGCAAAGTTCAGTGGTCACTTTCCTATGGGTCCTGCATGTCCAGTCAATCAAACAGTCCAGGCAAGAACAGTTTCTTGCCCAAATGGCTATTTTTGCTAAGAAGAAGATAAACTCCATTTAGAGTGTCTTTGATGCCCATCCTCCTCTCTGAAGTAAATTGGTGCTGTCAGGAACAGACATGTCTCATTGTCCAGAAAGTCTAAATTTTTTAAAACATTTTAAATGCCATATTCTGTAGGTCTTTGAAATATTTGAAGATTACCTATCTATCTGAAATATATCTATGCATACCTAGAAAACTTAACATGACTATAAGTTTGACTATCATAGAAGACTAATTGTTCCATTACAATTTAAATGAGTTGTATAAACATAATACCTCAAACAAGAGTAAAAATACACATACAGTATAACAAAATTAACTTTAAATTTGTATCAATAAACTAAAATCCATTGCAATGTAAAACATTTTTAAACAAGTTGCTATTTAAAAGTAGGTTCAATAATCTACCCCTTTATCTTATCATTATCTATACTGTCCCCCTTTGTTCTTTAAAAGAGATTGTATTTAAAATCAACCTGTTTTAAATAAAAATATTGGTTTTTCTCTGTCCCACACCAGAGGGCTCTTCTGATATGGGACACAAGAATCTGTCAACCTTTTTTTTTTTTTTTTTTTTTTTTTGCAATATACTTGGGTTTAGAGAAGGAGTGAGCCAATTCTATCTCCAAAGCCAGCTTGGCATATTTGGGAATTTGGGCATAGTTTCTCATACTACTTCCTGCTGGAGGGGGGTGCTGTATCTTATGGGGACACAAAGAAAATTTTAGGATTATGGAGTAGTCCGTGAGGGTGTATTGTCTGAGCTAGTTGCCTTGAAACTGTTCTGCATGTTGGATCATCTGGGCCATGGTGTCATCAGAGACCTTTCAGGGGGTCTTGACTGGTCAAACCTGATGTATCTTAATCTGGGACAAATCCATAGCCTCTGACTTTCTGTGGAAACAAAAGCAGAGCCTCCTTTCCAAAGCAACATATCCTTATATCCAAATTTTGAAGTCAAGGTATCTTTAAAATATACATATTGGCTTAACTCAACAGCTTTTACAATCAAATGTCTTTCTGCAGTTAAGAATATCAAAGACAACATAATCCAGATTCTCTGTGTGATATCTATCTTTACGTGGCTTACTTTTTATATTAATTTTACTGTAATCTTTTGATTAATTTTGTATTGAAGTCTATTTTGTTAGATATTAGAATAACTACACCATCTTGCCTCTTAGGTCCATTTGCTTGGAAAATCTTTTTCCAACCCTTTACTCTGAGGTAATGTTTATCTTTGATGTTGAGGTGTGTTTCTTATATGTAGCAGAAAGATAGATCCTTAATTTATATCCCTTCTGTTAGCCTGTCTTTTTATTGGGGAATTGAGTCCATTGATATTAAGAGATATTAAGACCAATGATTAACGACCAATGATTGTTAATTCTTGTTACTTTTTTATGTTACATTTGTTTAACTCTGTGAAGCTGTGTTACTTTGCCTGTCTAAAACACCTGATGGTCTAATTAAGAACTGAACGGCCAATAAATAGCAAGGCAGGAGAATGGATAGGCGGGGCTGGCAGGCAGAGAGAATATAGAGAAGGAGAAATGTTGTGATATTTTGTGTATGTTCTAACAAATAAAGCTTGCCTGAAGATCAGAGGGCAAAGTCAGCCACTAGTTAGCCATAGAGGCCAGGAAGTGGTGACACCAATCTTTAATTCCAGCACTTGGGAGGAAGAAGCAGGAAGATCAGGAGTTCAAGGCCACCCTGAGCTACACAAGATTGATACAGTCTAAAAGAGAAACAGAGACAGGCAGTGGTGGCACACACCTTTGATCCCAGAATTTGGGATTTCACACCTTTAATCCCAGCACTAGGGAGGTTAAGACAGGAAGTGATATGGCTGGGTGGAGAAAAGGAATATAAGGCAGGAGAAGACAGGAGCTCAGAGCCCTTTTGCCTGAGGATTCAGTAGAGGTAAGAACTCTAGTTGCTAGCTACTCTGCTTCTCTGATCTTTCAGCATTTACCCCAATGCCTGGCTCTGGGCTTTTATTAAGACCAATTAGGATTCATGCTACAGAGAAATCTGGGAGGAGAAGAGAAGAAGTAGCCAGAGAAGGAGGAGGACATCAGGGCCAGACACCCAGTTATACAACCAGCAACAGAATAAGAAAGGAAGGTATACAAAAATAGAGAAAGTTAAAAGCCAAGAGGCAAAAGCTTGATGGGATAATATAAGTTATGAAAAGCTGGCAATAAACAAGCCAAGCTAAGGCCGGGCATTTATAATTAAGAATAAGCCTCCATGTGTCATTTATTTGGGATCTGGGTAGCAGACCCCCCAATAGAGTAAAGAGTAGAAAACAAACAACAACACATTTCTACTGTATTAAATTTCCACATGACCCTTCAAATGTTCCTTAGTTTTAACTGTCCCTTCCACATTTCCTCTATTTCCATAGCCCTCTATTGGATGCGTAGTTGGTAAAATTGTTTGCCATTCTGTAGTCTGCCAATTTGTCTGACTGATGGTGTCCCTTGCCATACAGAATCTCTTCATTGAACAAAGCTATACTCATAATGCACTTTTCTTTTAAGATAATTATCCTTCCAATTTCACAGTATTTTGTTAAGACTGGTAAGTCCAGTACCTCTTCAGAAGTAGGTGAGTGCATGACCAAAACTGGACAATCAAAATCTTCTAAGAGTTCAGTTCAGAATAAAGCACCATGAAGGAATAAGAAAGTGGACTTGAGTCAATCCAATCATTGCACCTGTGAAAATGGCATATATCCCTTCTGTTGACCCTTAATACTGTCTTTGTATATGTATTTCTTGAGACTTGTTTGCTTCTCTTTCAGCTATGTAAATTAGGTAGTACAAGTAAACTTCTTTAATTTCCAAAAAGACAATGGTAGTTTAAATCTTCCCAACTCCTAATTTTATATCTAAGACTTACTGAAAACATTGTACTTTGCTAGTTCATTTTACTCAAAATCATTACTGTTCATGTCTTCTTCACATGTAAATCCCAGTGCTCTGGTATTTATTTCTTTAATTCCTACATGTCCTGTACAACTCAACTCTTTTTTTTCACAAGAAAAATTTCTTCACGTTATATGTCCTTCTACCCTGACCTCTTGTGATCCACATAGACCATACTTTCAAAGGTTGATTATTTCCTGTGAAAAGGGGGTTTCAATAAGTATACAGATTGTGTTTAAATTGTTCATATTTTATTTTATTATTTTATTATTATTTACACTAGTGTAAAGATCTTTGAACTCTATCAATTATTTTAATATCATGTCACAAACTGAATATACTCAATGCCCAAGAAGTCAAAAAAAATATGGAAAACAGAAAATGATTAGTACTGAGCTGGATACTTCAGACCACTAGAAAATTAATAGGCAACTACATGATTAATAGAGAGGCAATATTCAATGAGTTACAAACAAACAAAAAACTCAGGAGGACATTTTGGCTCTGGCATTGTAAAGTTTGCAATTCAAATCGATGATTGTGAATTTGGGCTTTTCCCTGAGGTAGCATTTCATCACTATGTAGATAGGCTGACAAGGTTTATCTCATTTATCATTTCTGAGTTCGAGTGGGATAATGAGGCCTCATCTAGCCTTGGCATGAATGAGTGTGGTGATTGATTGGCAATGCCTGCCTGAGAAGAGAAATTGCCTAATAGAAGAGTGATAGGTATTTTCCATTGCTATGCTCATGTGTTTATGTAATAAATTATCTTCTAGTTGCTTTTTTATTCAATTTTTCCAGAAAATTCCTAGGGAAATATAGAAAATAACACTGTGACTAAGAAACCTATAGAAAACTGATGCAAAACTATAAAAATGTAAAATCGTAAAATGCCTGAAGCATAATTGTTCATTCTACAGATATAGAATTCAGGATCTGCAAGGAGTACAAAGGCTTACCCAGAAATGCTGACCAGTTGATTAACACTAAAACTTACGTGTTCTATTTCCCGGTCTAGCATTTTCAACATGCACAATCCAATTTAATTTTAAACCAAGGACTGTGTATAAATCAATAAAACAACTTAATACTTGTGATAACTTGTCCAATTTTGTTTACTCTTCCCCCATTTAAAAATTTATATAATATACTGAATGGTTGGATCATATAGAAACAGGCAGCTAGAAAAAAAATACTTTCTTCATATATTTCCTTATAATTTTATATATTTTTAATTCTTTATTGAAAATAGATTTTTCTCACATACAATACACCCCAACCACAGTTTCCCCTCCCTCCACTTCTCCCAGCTTCACTCCCCTACCTTACTCTCATCCAGTCCACTCCCCCTTGATTTCCTTCAGGAAAGAGCCTCCTAGAGACAACATTCAAACATGATAAAAACAAAATACAATAAGAAAAGACAGAAGCCCCGATATCAAGGCTGGACAAAGCAACTCAGTAGGATGGAAAGGGTCCCAAGAGCAGGCAAGGGAGTCAGAAATACACCCTCTCCCTCTGTTGGGAGTCCCTCGAAAACACCAAGCTAACAGCCATAACATATAAGCAGAGGATCTGGTACAGACTCATGTAGTCCCCATGTTTGCCACTCCAGTATCTGTGAATCCCTGCTTAGTTGATTCAGTGGGCCATATTCTCCTGGTGTCCTCCAAAGTATTCCCTGACTCCTACAATCTTTCTTCCCCCTCTTCCAAGGGGTTACCCATCTCAGGGGGAAGGAATGACCCACAGAGACCTCTAATTTAAACTCTTGATGCATAATGTCTGGCTGTGGGTCCCTGCATCAGTTCCCATCTGGTGCCAGAGGAAGCCTCTCTAATGACAACTGGACAAAGCACCACTCTATGAGTATATCAGAATATTGTCAGAAATAATTGCATTGATTTTTCCTGTTGTGTTTCCTGTGTCTCTGGGCTGTCCAGTCTCCTGTTCCTGGCCACCCAGGCAGTGTAGGGCATGGGCTCCCTCTCCTGGTATGGGTCTTAAGTTAAATCAGATGTTGGTTGGCCACTCCCACAACTTCTGTTTCACCATTGCCTCAGCACATGCCTGGCAGGCAGGATAGATCTTGGTCAAGGGTTTTGTGGCTGGGTCAGTGTCCAGCTATATCTTTCCATAGCCTTCAGAGTACCTTTCTGTGGCGAAGAGACTAGAGCACAGGGGTGAAGACTCTGTGCATGCAACAACTCTATCTCTTTAGTTCAATGAGCTGTGTGCATGCTGTCCTCAGAAGTGAAACACAGCATTGTCAGTTTTCAGAGAGTGACCCTCTGTTCTAGCATCAACCTACGTTGTTTAGGGATCTCTATGGGACCCTTAGACCAGCAACTCAACTGAATGCAACCCGGTCCTACCACTGAAAGACTTGCCTGATTACTAACAATGACCATTTCAGAATCTGTATCCTTCATTACTAGCAGACCTCACTAGGGTCATCCTCATAGATTCCAGGAAGTTTCCACTGTACTAGGTTTCCACACTGCTCCCCAAATGCTACCAGTTCTAACTGCCTTTCCCTGCAGTGTCTCCCTCCATTCCTCTCTGACCACCTGATACCTCATCTTCCAACATACCATGTTTGTCTTTCTGGGTCTGGGTTACCTTGTTCAGGATGGTTTTTGTTTGTTTGTTTGTTTTTCTAGTGCCATCCATTTTCCTGAAAATTTTATTTTGTCATTGTTTCTTAACAGCAAGTCATACTCTATTGTATAAATGTACCACATTGTCTCCTTCAGTTGAGGGACATTTTGGTTGTTTTCCATTTCTGGTTATTATGAAAAAAGCCACAATGAACATAGTTGAAGAAATGTCCTTGTGGTAGGATGGAACCTCCTTTGGATATATTCCCAACAGTGGTATAGCTGGATCTTGAGGTAGATTGATTCCCATATTGATTTCAAAAGTAGCTGTACAAGTTTGTACTCCCACCAACAATGGAGTATTGTTCCCCTTGCTCCACACCCTCAACAGTATGAGCTCTCACTTGTGTTATTGATCTTAGCCATTCTGACACATATAAGATGGAATCCCAAAAGAGTTTTGATTTGCATTTTCCTGATAGCTAAGGATGTTGAACATTTCTTTAAGTGGTTCTCATCCATTTATGATTCCTCTATTGAGAATTGTTTAGATCTGTACTCTGTTTATTGATTGGATTACTTGGTTTTATGATATCTACTTTCTTGAGTTCTTTATATATTTTGGATATTAGGCCTCTATCAGATGTATGAAGTTGGTAAAAACACTTTTCCAATTCTGTAGGCTACTTCTTTGTCCAATTGATGGTGTCCCTTGCCTTACAGAAGCTTTGCAGTTTCAAGAGGTCCCATTTAGTAATTATTAATCTTAGTGCCTGTTCTATCAATGTTCTGTTCAGAAAGTTGTATCTTGTGCTAATGAGTTCAAGGGTATTCCCCACTTTCTCTTCTATCGGGTTCCCTGTGTCTGGCTTTATGTTGTGGTCTTTGATCTACATGGACTTGAGTGATATTCAGGGTGATAAATATGGATCTATTTGCATTCTTTTACATGCATCCATCCAGTTTGACCAGCACCATTTGATGAAGATGCTTTCTTTTTTCCATTTGTACTTCTGACTTCTTTATCAAAAGTCAGATGTCCATAGATGTCTGGTTTTATTTCTGGGTCTTCAATTCAATTTCATTGATTTACATATCTGTTTTTATGCCAATATCATGTGTTTTTTATTACTATAGCTCTGTGGTAAAGCTTGAAAGCAGGGATGTTGATAGCTCCAGCAGTTCTTTTATTGTACAGAATTTTTTAGCTTTCCTGGGTTTTGTTTTATTTTATTTTATTTTTTCCGTATGAGTTGAGATTTATCTTTTCAAGGTCTGTAAAGAATTGTGGTGGAATTTTGATGGAGATTAAAATGAATCTGTAGATTGCTTTTGGTAGGATGGTCATTTTTACTAGGTTAATCTACTGATCCCTGAGCATGGGAGATCTTTCCATTTTCAGATATCTTCTCCAAAGTCTTTCTTCAAAGACTTGAACTTTTTAATCATACAAGTCTTTCACTTACTTGGTTAGAGTTACCCCCAGGATATTTTATATTATGTGTGTCTATTGTGAAGGGTGGTTTTCATGATTTCTTTCTCAATCCATTTGTCATTTGTATATAGGAGAGAGAGCTACTGATTTTTTTTAGTTAATCTTGTATCCAGCACTTTGCTGAAAGTGTTTACCAGCTATAGAAGTTCCCTGGTAGAATGTTAAGGTCATTTATGAAACTTATCATCCATCGATAATAATACTTTGATGTCTTCCTTTGCAAATTTTATTCCCTTGATCCCTTTCAGTTGTCTTATTGCTTGGGCTAAAACTTCAAGTTTTGTATTATATTGAATAGATATGGAGAAAGGTGACAGCCTTGTCTTGTTCATGATTATAGTGGAATTGCTTTGATTTTCTCTCCATTTAATTTGATGTTGGTTACAGGTTGGCTGTATATTTCTTTTATTATTTTTAGGCATGTCCCTTGTATCCCTGATCTCTCCAGGACTTTTATCATGAAGGGCTGTTGGATTTTGTCAAAGGCTTTTTCAATGTCTAAAAGATTATCATGTTTTTCTTTCAGTTCATTTATGTGGGGGACCACATTTACTGATTTCTGTAGGTTGAACCACTAGTTTAAGGGTTTAGTTCAAGTGACTCAACATCTATATTCTCTGAAAAACTGTTAGTTTTCCGGAGTTGTCAATGTATGAAAGTAATGTTAAAATCTATATTATGCTCAGTCCACTGTACAAGCAACAGCCTTTCCTTTTTCGGTGGTACAGACAGGTACACCATCAAGATAATGTCAGTGAATCCTTAGCTAACTGAATCCCAAGTACCAGGTTGTCTCACCTGTGAAAGTGAGTTTGCATCATAAGGAGTATTTGTGAAAACACATTTTGCTCTCCACCTCCTTTCCTATTCCCTGCCTAGGAGTCAAAGAGCCTGGCTACCCCACACTCATCCTCAGAAAATTACAAGAAGAGCTATCCTACTCTACTAAACAATGATTTTCTATTTTCAGAGACTTCCATGCTTACTTAGCTGTGTGTCTGTCCATCACATAAACAACTGTTTTAATAAGCTCCATGCCCCCCCAATAACCTTCTCAGTGTCCCTCTAGAATCCCATCTGAGACCTTTCATATAAAACTGAGGATGTTTCATGGAGAAAGATTATATTTCATAAGAGATATTCATTGTACTGTAGCACCTTTAAAACAGATTTTTCCATACTTGCCATTGCACAGGGATGAACTTATATTAGAATCTTATAGGTGGGACTTGGGTCATGGAAAGAGCAGTGAAGGGACAGAGGGTTGCTGAAATTAGGAGGAAATATGGTAGAGAAATCAGAGCATCAAATAAGCTATTAAAACGGGGATGTGTCTGTCTTTTGCAATCTGCCATTCAATTTTCAAGATTAAGTTTTCTGTTTCTTGTGACAAATTCACTAGGCTATTATATTTTATTTACACAAATGAAACTGGTGACAGACAGCAGCAGGAATGGTTTGGAACCGCATAAAACTCATGCCTAAAACTATTAAAAATAAAATAATCAGTGACAAGTAGAGTTAGCAAGTACCCTCACTTATTTTATTTCAAGCACTGAAGTAATTGCTGCACTTGCGCCACCTTACTTAAGAACCACTGTGAGTTTCTCTTTGTTTTTTAATGATCTTGTCTTACAGCTAAGGAAATAAATGAAATTTGAAACAGTCAACTGATTCAAAGCCATGAAGACAAGAAAGCACACAAAACCATCTGTCCCCAAACCCTCTGTAAGTCACAAAGCAATCTGTAAAGCTACTTTCCTTCCATATTCTTTTTCCTTGTGATTTTCCCACAGAAAGCAGCATCTTCCTCCAACTCCACTGAGATCAGACTTTCTGCTGGACCAGAAACCACATCTGTTACCAGAACCACAGATGGGCAGTCCACCAGCCCACCTTCTCCACTCACTCAGTGTTCCCACTGCTTCCTCATCATTATACCTCACTTTTCAACTCTGGCAGAGACCCCTTGCTGCACCAAAGGCCCAGCTAGGCACCAGAAGTCCAACTCCCAACTTAGACAGAGACTCTACACTGGATCAGAGGTCATGATGGCCACCAGAAGTGTAGGCCACAAAGACCAGAAGACGAAAGAGGAAACAGAAACCAAGAAACAAAACACCCACCCAACAAAGACAAGCTCAGAAATCAGTTCCTAGACCTATAATCACCCCAAACCCAGATGCCTAAACACTCAGGTAAGAACACAATCATCAATAACTAGGACAGTATAGCACAACCAGAGCCCAACTACCCTACAGCAGCAAGACCTGAATATCCTAATGTAGCTGAAAAAAAAGAAAATGACATAAAGGCAACTTTATGAAGATGATAGAGGTCCTTAAAGAGGAAATGGAAAAATTCCTTTAAAGAAATTGAGGAAAATACGAACAAAAAATTGGAGGAAATGAATGCAAAGAAAAAACATACAAGCAGTTGAAGGAAACTGTTCAAGGCATGAAAATGGAAATAAGAGCAAGAAAGAAAACACAAACTAAGAGAATTCTGGAAATGGAAAATCTAAGTAACTACAGACTCTAGCAACATCAAAAGAAGAAATGAGATGGAGAAAAGAATTTCAGGCAATGAAGATACAATAGAAGAAATAGATTCATCAGTCAAATAAAATGTTAACTCTAAAAAAATTCCTAGCACAAAACATCCAGGAAATCAGGGATAATATGAAAACAACAAACCTAAGAATAATAGGAATAGAAGAAGGAGAAGAAACCTGGCTAAAAACCCAGAAAATATATTTAACAAAATCATAAAAGAAAATTTTCCTAACCTAAAGAAGGACATGCCTATAAAGGTACAAGAAGCTTACAGAACACCAAATAGATTGCACCAGAAAAGAATTTCTCCTTGCCATATAATAATCAAAACAGTAAACATACCTAATAAAGAAAGAATATTAAAAGCTGCATTGAAAAAAAGCCGAGGCAGGCGCAGCAGCGGGCGGTGGCCGAGACACAGTTGCAATAAAGACCAGAAACTGAGCTATTACCTGCTGAAGAGTTAGTGAAAACAAGCTATTAATCAAGAGCTTGAAACAGGGACACCTTTAATCCCAACACCTGGGGAAGGAGCTATCTCCGTGGGACGAGACCAGAACGGATCTGAACACTCTGTCTGAGGCCAACCCAGGGCCCAGCTGCTGATCCTGCGAAACCCAACAACTTGGAGGTGTTAGTGAGACTACCCTGCTCAGCTGAAATCCATTCGGGAGAGAATTCAGAACCCTACAGTTTGAAGTCTGAGGAAACAAGATCAGCTGAGCAGTTGACGAATGAGCAAAATGTGACCTGAGAACACAGAAGAAGGCGCCGCCCAGCCACCGAACCAGATCACCAGAATCGTAAGTATACACTTCACCGACTGAGAACAGGTAAGCTCCCATCTCCAGACCGACAGATCAGGTCTCTAGCCCCTAGGCCCTACCCATTGGAGTCCCAGAGACCAGACAGCTACCTTTCCCTGCTCTCCCACCGAAAAAAAAAAAAAAACACCCCAAAAAACAAAAAACAAACAAACAAAAAACTAACTCCTATGAACCTAACAACCACTGAAACCATAAGCAAACCCTGCACCAACTAGGAACAACTGCTCCCAGAGACAGAACACATTAACACTGATTTGACTAAGCTGCTCCCAAAGAAACAGAGCCCATCAGCGCCAATTTAACCAAGAACTCCTAGTGAACCAAGATTAACAATTAGAACAAGGAGGCACCTTTAGACACAAGACACTACCTGCACCGAGCAGAGGAAGAGATGAGTAGACGCCAGTGCAAAAATACAGGCAACAACATAAAGACCTATATGACAACATCAGAACCTAGTGATTCTACACCTGCAAGACCTGAACATACCAAGACAGAAGAAACAGAAGAAATCAATCCTAAAAATGACTTTAAGAAGATGATAGAGGCCCTTAAACAAGAAATAAAAAATTCCCTTAAAGAGGAAATAAAAAATTCCTTTAAAGAGGAAATGAAAAACTCCATTAAAGAGGAAATGAAAAACTCCCTTAAAGAGGAAATAAAAAATTCCCTTAAAGAAATGGAAGAAAAAA
>CABHPP010068899.1:0-10294 GCA_902168425.1 Peromyscus attwateri | reverse complement strand
AATTTGAAAAGGCTACGTCCATAGCACCACAGACACAAACCAGGAAGTCTGTGCTTACTGATTCATACAAACTGTTTGCTAATATGATCAGAAACTGTGCCAGTGTCAGAGTCACAGAGATCTTACAGTCAGTTCCCTCAACTACATTGTTTGGGAGACTCACATAATAGTGATTCCAGAAATGAAAATGTATGAATTTACGTGGTAAGTTATTTTTATTTGTTTATTTTGGGTTTTTTTGAGACAAAGGCTTCTCTGTGTAGCCTTGACTGTTCTGGAACTAGTTCTGAAGACCAGGCTAGCCTTGAACTCAGAGAATCACCTGCCTCTGCCTCCCAAGTACTGAGATGAAAGGTGTGCACTGCCATGCCCGGCTTATAGCAGTTTTTAATAGTCTATTGTTCTAATTTCCTTGCTAGCTGTTGCTGTTTACTTGATAAATTTTATCATAAGTAAATAGAGAGAGAGCCACAGTCTGTATAGGACTGAGGCACAAGCACAGTTTCAGACTTCCACAGGATTTCTTAGAACTTATCCCTGTGAATGAAAGGAGGCCAGTGTATGTACAGTCCTGGAGAATGCAGATAGAATACCTCTTAATTCCTGAGCAGATATGGAAAAGTCAGAATGTTACCTAGATGCAAGTTTACACCTTCTTGATATTCATTTACTCAAAGCCACTTACTTTGCATATACTGTTCGAGGCACTGCCTAGCTGGCTTATAAAAATTCACTCTGGATCCTCAAAGAAACCCTATGAGTATGTTCTGTGCAGCCTAGGGTCACAGAGCCAGTAAGTCCTGGGGCTGTAAGTCAAAGCGGCTGCTCTTGTACAGCAATGTCTGACCTCACAGTGTGTATGTCAATGCATTCTCTAGAACCTGTAGAAGGTACAGGTGAGAATTGGAGTCAATGCACTTTCTACAGTGGTTACATTTGCAGAATCCAAAGGTGTAAATGAGTAAATGGTGAGTCAAAAAATCTTGTCCAACCTGTCTCTTTTGAAACTTTTGCATCTAATCCACTAGCTCAGCTGTGGTCCATGGCTAATTTTATTTTATTATTTTATATATAGTATGCCTTAATTTGACACTTTGCTAAGCCCTGTGTGTGAATACCCCACTCCTCCCAGCTTAAGTGACCCAGCCTGCTATCCAGTTCTACGTGACCTTGGCTACCTGCCCATTTCCAGTGCAGTCCACAGTCCTATCTGTCAGTCAGTCTCAAAGATGAATAACCCTTAGTATTTACTCTGAAAAGGAATGGGGAAAAAAGCAAATCCACTGTTTCCCTTGCTCTTGCATTCTAACACATTAAGTTAATATACTTTTAGAAGCCTAGACTCTTGTATTTTTACTCATTTTTTATAACTCAGAGAGGCAAATAGAATAACCAAGTATTTCGTCTTCTACAAAGTTCCATCTTACAACTCGCAATCTAAAGTTCATACACCAAACTCTGACCAAGTAGTGCATAAATTTATGTTGTTTCTGAATATTCTGACATCTTCCTCGTCTTGTGATTTCTACGTCTGTCACTCACCTATGGATCCGTGTGCACCTAGAGCAGTGCTGGGAAAGTCGACCTTCCCAAGGACTGGAGACCTTTGCTGCAGGGTAGGGTGCCTGTAGAAGGTTTGAAAGACTCAACGATAAACACCCAAGTGTTGTTTGTCTTCCACAGAATGTTTTGAAACTGCACGGAAGATGCCGGTCAGTGCAGGAGATAGCAAGGCAGCATTGAGAGCAGCTTCAAGAATGAAAGAGCCTTCTCCTGATTAAAGGATAGAGGAGGGAACAATGCAAAAGCACACAGAGTCCTTTACTCCTAGAAAACAGAGGACTACCATGACTCATATTTCCTTGGGGTGGGACATGAATAGCAAAGTGGCAGTTTTTTATAAAGTGATGTTCTTCTGAGCTGGGGAATTGCCACCTACTGCCTTCTTTTCCTCTATTCTGGAGAGCCGGCTCCTCTAATGTCTGCTTCTACACAGCTTCACAGGGACCTAAGGGTGCAGGATGAAGCTCTGAGTTAATGAGGGGTGTGGGAGACAGGAAGATCTTTAGTCCAATCCAAGCAGATTCAATTTCAGTTCCAGCCCTTATTCTCAGAGCAACCTGTGAATGGCACACAGAAAGCATGTGCTAATATGTCTTCAGGAATGAAGAACTTTCTCTGGCAGCTTCTGAAAATACTGCATGCAGCTCCTCTGGCCTCTTCAGATCCCCTTTTCTGAATTTGACCTCCTCACTCAAGTCAAAACCCCATTCTGGATAATGTTCCTTCAATAATCCACAAATGCAGGACACAAAGACCCAGCCCCTCAGCCCCTGCTCAGACACCTGTGGGGTTGGGGAGCTCAGCTACAGAATTTTTGGGAAGCTTTGCTGAGGACTTCCTCACAGGTCAGCTTCCATCCTTCCCTGCCCCTCCTGTCCTCTGTCCTTGATTCTAAGAGGACTCTGTGCTGAACTTGTCGTTGTCTTTGCTTCCTAGGAAACTTCATTCACAGTCTTAAGCTCCAAGCATGAGTGCCTGCTAGAGGCAGCTGTGAAGAGCAGATCTGAGGTGGGCTGGAGAGTCTGCTTTCCTAACAGGCCAGGGAGAGAGGAAAGTGGGGTACTGTAGCTGGTACGCATGGCAAATTGGGTCACAAGAATATAGAATATTAAAAAAATTATATATAAAACTATCAAAAACAGTATTTTTTTATTTATCCAAAATAAAAAATAATGGATATATATATATATATATATATATATATATATATATATATATCCATTCATTAACAACTTGTTAGTAAAAACTACAAAGTAAACTCTCAGGGAGAAGTATTCTGATAAGAGTCACACTTGGCAAAGACTTAGTCAGCTTAATTGGTGATTGACAACAGCTGTAGGTTGTAAAAAGTTCTGGCTATCTCTTAAAGGGATAGCTACAAAGGTTACAAGGAGAGAAATTAAACCAATGAGAGATTTAAGGAAAAGGCAAAGAATATGTGTACTATTTTATATAATTAATAATATCCAGATATGATTAGTCAGTTAACAGTATTTTTCTGTTAATCACCTGAATCTCAGGACCTGTATATAATTAGTCTATTGAGCCTAAAATCTTGCATTAAGAACTGGTGTATAAATAAATACAAAGTGTTAATTGTTATTTGAATCAGAGTGGGGAGGTGCTAGTGGAGGAAGCTTAGGGCAATAGTTGCTATTGATCTCCTGAAGGACTAAGATATACCAAGGCCAGACACCTGCACTATCACTTCTGGTTCACTATAATTCTTCTGAAGAGTTTTGATCTAACAAGGCCAGACACCTGCAATTCTGCTCTGTGAAAGTTCTACGAAGATACTTTGGCCAATATTTACCTTGTCAGTGGCTAAGGATGGAGAGTAAGATCTCTAAGTGTCTGTAGTCCACATGGAACAATAGATCTAGTATGAAGCATATTTTAGTATGTTTCTATTCATAAAAATTGTTCAGTTAAATAAGAAACCATCTTCTAGACTATTTACAATTAAGTGTGCCCATAAGATTGAGATGCAATCATGAGATTACATGTACATATAACATGGAAATGCACAGTAAATGGGGAGAATCATAGCTGTTATTACACAAGAAGTTTACAACAAGAGACAGCCAGTTCATTCAAAAGGCAGTAATTCCATAACATCTTGCATGATGGTTTCCTCTAACAGATGCCTTAGTTCTGATAGATTGACCTTCTGAACACTAGATGTCACTGCTGTATACTCTCATGGACTTTTGCTACCAGCGACTCTCAGTATAAAACCTTTAGCTCAGTGCCAAGTGTTTGTCTGTTAATTAATTTTACTGGTTTATTTAGACTCTGCCAAATAAGTAAGACAAATGGTAAGGTGTTCCTAGGTAGATCAAATGAGTGAAGTGCTGAGCAACCAAAGTATGAGGCACTTGTCTGCAAATATCCTGAAACAAAGAAAGATGAAGGCTTTACCTAGCTGTTTTCTGTTGTTCACCTACAAGTTAGTGACCACTGGTAGGAGCTGACCCTCCCACCCTATGCAGTCAGTCAGAAACCCTTGATTTGACTTCACCTCTTCCTTGAGCCCATCTCTCTTCCTCCTTGAGTCCACTGCCTTAGGTACCTGGCTACTACACAGACAAAAGACTCTGTCCAGTAGTCAGTAGTCCCTTGGTGTCTAGAAGATTCTTCCAAGATCCTGCAACCACAGGACAAGATCCACAGATGCTGAAGTCTCTTATAAGAAGTGGTTTAATGCTTGCCTATAACCATTTGGACTTTCCAAATGTCTTAAAGCTTTCTGTATTATGGATAACAGCCACTATATGTATAAGTATGCAAATGCTAACTTGAGCTCCTCCACCACACCCAGCAGCTTTGCATATTTTTGATGCATGATTGTTGTGGATGCCTCAAGCCCACAATTCAGCACCTCTAGTGGACTTCCTTGATTCTAATCATGAATCTGCCATTTTGAAAGTTCCCTGGTGTTATTTTTTTCTGAGCACAGATCTGATCAAGTCATTCCCTGTCTTACAAACCTTTTAATAGTTCCTCTTGCCTGCAAGTTAGAGTTTTCATGCCTTCACAACATGGGGTTCCTTTTTACAGCAGTCCTCTTCCTGAAAACCTGAGCTCAGCAAACTTCAGTCACTCTAAGTTATTAAATCTCTCAACATGTCATACTTTTTCAAGCTTCTCTGTGAATGTGAGAGCTATTCTCTCTTGTAGGTTCCCGCTAGTATGAGTGTGTATATACATGTGGTACACACATGTAGAGTCCTGAGATCAATATTAGGTGCCCTCCTTAATCAGTCTCCATCTTATCTTTTGAGACAGCATCTCTTGCTATACCTGGAGCTCACTGATTCAGCTAGGCTGGCTCTCTGTCTAATGAGCTTGTCTCTGCCTCCCTAGTCCTAGGATTGCAAGCATATAGCACCATGCCAGGCTTTCTGCATGGGTGCCAGGGATTGAACTTGGGTCCTCAGGCTTCTGCAGCAGGCACTTTACTAACTGAACCATCTTGATTCCTTTGGGTTTCCTCTTTCTTGACAAATGACAACTGCTGGACAGTCTTGGTCCTTCCCCCTTTCTTCTGTAGTATTTCCCACATGAATTTTCATGCACATATCAAGAGTATTTTTATTGTTTTTTGGATGTTGCCTTCACTAATGTAAACTCCCTAAAGATAAAAAACTCATTTTGACTATCATAGTGTTAAGCAGCTATGATCACAGCCCTAGGAAGGAGGAAGAAGAAATGTTCTGAGCTGAAGACATGCCTGTACTTCACAATAATTTGTTTCAAATTTTTTAAATGTCTTGTCTTCATCCAGACAAGTTTCTTCCCAGATACATCTACCTGGCTCATGATGTTGTCTTAATACATAGCACAGATAGTAGCATATAACAGAGTCTCAGAAAGGGCTGGTGAATGAGCAGAATGTTGAACCTCTAATGCAGGGGTCTCTGTAACCACCATGGCCAACAGAGCAATGATCTTGGAGAGGCAAGAAAGAAGTTTGGTTCAACATAACTAAGTAGCCAATGTTGGTTCGAACTTCAGTTCAAATGAACTGAGTAGTTCATTTTAGGCATATTTAAACACAGCACAACTTGGTAAAAACTTACCTGGTTAACTCAATTCCATACACACAATAAAGAATACATAAATCTCTTTGAGGAACAAAGTAAGCTAGATAAAGGTCAGACATGACTATATCAAAACTCTTTGTAAAGTACGTGTGACACCTTCCATAAAGATGGGTTCTGTAGATTGACTGAGAAAAACGAGCTTATGATAAAGGTCTGGGGATGACTTCTGGGTGGATGACAGGTTATGTATTCCTCTCTTTGAAGGAACAACCTGTATGTTTAACTTCCAGGTTCCCCTAGTCCTTATCTGTGAGTACAAAGACCTCCTTGCCTCCCACATTCTAATTAGCAGAATCAATCCCAAATTATAATTTTAAATCTTTCTGAGACATCTAAACCTTAAGGATACTATGCAATGTTCAGTTCTCCACTGGAAAATTTCAGAACTGTTGTGTTCTGACTGCTGCATTGACTCAGAATTTATCTATAACCACTTCAGTAAGATATAATTCATAAGCATTTACAAATCAGTGGATTTTTTTAGCAGATTCACAATGTTCTATAAACATCATCACAACCTAACTTTAGAACATTTCCATCACCCTTAAAAGCAATCCTAAATCTCTGGCAATCTTCTCTACTTCCTGTCTATAAATTTACCCATTCTGGACATTGCATATGAGTGTAATCCTACATGTGTGGTCTTTTGTGACTTGCACCTTTCAAAGTTCAGCTATTTTGTAGCATATTTCAACACTTCATTCACTGCCAAATAATATCCATTATACGGGCAGGCCACTTTTGCTTACACATGCAGCGTAGAGGCAGGTTTAGGCTGCTGCCACTTTACTGCTGTGAATAATGCATCTGTGACCATTTGTGTGCACTTGTGTTTTTAATTGTGCAGAATAGGCCTAGGGGTGCATAGGTCATGTAGGGATTCTGTGTTTCGAAATGGATGCACCAGTGTGCTTTCCAATCAGTGTACATTTGATCAGTGCTTCCATATCCTCCTTATTGTCATGGTGGCTTTACAATTAATTCACAACATCATGGTTTTTACAGCTTCAAGTGCCTTGTGAAATTTCCTCAACTAACCCTGAGTTTATGCACTGTCTTCAAGTCTATAGGGAAGTTAAAGATGCTGGTATACCTGGATATGTCAAAAAACAGGATAGAAACGGTTGACATGGATATTTCTGGATGTGAAGCCCTTGAGGACCTCTTACTATCATCCAATATGTTGCAACAGCTGCCCGACTCAATAGGTGAGGATGTAACATTTTGTCATGAGTAATTATTTCAGGTGTGCAGTTTCTTTCTTGGCAGTATAACTTGTTTATGCATGTAGGTAATATACTACTAGTCTGACATTAATGAATTAGCAAATTCACCATGCAAGATCATTGTATATTACAAATAGCTTAAAATGAACTGTTAACTTTAACATCAAATCCAACTCTCCAGTGAAATGTTCCTACTAAATAGATGTATCTTAAAATTCTCAAATCTCCTAAATTTCAGTGTTGTCATGAAAAGTAAGTGTTTAGATTTAGAGTTATTTGGTGATGGTGTATGCATTGTAACATTGATATAACAGGTAAAAAAAAACACAAAAATGTGTAAATGTAAAATAGATTCTTAGTTCCATTATTTTTTAAAAGACATATTGTCCTTAATATGTTATAAGATGCTTACCAGAAAAAAATTGTGAGTAGGTATAGCATGCACCAGATCTTTTTATTTATATATTTTATAGATAAAGTTATGAAAAGACTGAACAGTGAGTAGTCCTTTTATATTTTTCCTGTTTATGAGATATCTTGGCTAGTAGAAAAATCATGAGTTCACTTAACTTTGAAATGGGGATTTCAACCTGTTTGGAATAGATGTGTTGTGTATTCAGCAACTTGCTAATGCTCCTAAGAATTGTCACAGACCAAGTAGCCCAACTGATGGAGAACACTGGTTTTAACAAAATCACACAAGCTTTTCTCATAAATTTGCTGACTTTTTATTTACATAATCACACATATCAAACAGTGTTTCTCCAACCACCAGGCAAAACTGAAAGCTTCACTAGGCCTCTCACACTTCCCAGCTGCATCTCAGGCGCTTCTGGTGCAGAGAACATACTGGGCTCTGATCTGAACATTAGTCATCTTAAATGAAACTTACGAGCAGATGAGTGTGGGAAGAACTGGTATGAGTGTTGCAACATTGAGGAGGCTTGTTAGCTACAAAGAGCCTCATCTGATCAGGACAACAGAGTGGTAGTATACGACTCTACATGTTCAGCACCACCCCATACAACTGGAAATGCATAGGCAAAATGCATTGATTCAGAGAACATAGTTTTGCCCATAGCTGCCTTCTCGGTGCGGAGCCTGTGTCTGGCCTGTGCTGCGCCCTCCTTAGTAAAGGACATTTGCTCAAGCTAAGAATGGCTGTTTACTTGACAAATAAAGAACTCCACAAGTATGCAGGAAAATGGAGTTAAATAAGCATGCTAAAAATGAAAATGCATCCACTTCAATAGAGATAAAATTTATAACTTGTAAAGTACCAGAGGGAGGGAAATAGAAAAAAAAATCCATACAGAAGATAAAAGAAAAGAAGTTAAAGTAATCACAGAATATAAAACAATGAAATTATGTGTCATAAATCACAGAAAATAACAAATATAGTTAAATAAGCCTGTTCTATTTAAAAGAACCAATTATTTCCAAAGACAAGGCATTCTTGGTTTGGCAGGATTATTTGTTAACTTATCTTTCTTTAAAAAGCAGCTCGCAGCCGGGCGGTGGTGGCACATGCCTTTAATCCCAGCACTCGGGAGGCAGAGTCAGGCGGATTTCTGTGAGTTCGAGGCCAGCCTGGGCTACAGAGTGAGATCCAGGACAGGCGCAAAGCTACACAGAGAAACCCTGTTTCGGGGGAAAAAAAAAAAAAAGCAGCTCGCAGAGTTATCCTCACTTAGAGTAAGGCATCCTGTTAGAGTGTTGCAGAACACTGAGCTGAGCGTGTAGCAGCATAAGAAGAAACACAAAGGATGCGTCTTATTGCTCTAACACCTTCCTTCAGGACCTAAGAACTCTCCCAGGAAGAAGTGACTTGGGGACACTTCAGGGCAAACTTCAGGGCAAATTATATCTGCCTATCTGCCCAGGGCCTGGTTATAGACAAAGACAGGTCTTCCTTGGGGCCTTCCCCTGTTGGCCAACAGACATAAGAGTTTTGTTCTGGGCCCCAGAAAAACCACAGACACTAACTGGATGAGAAATGGCACCTCATCTTTCTTATTGGATTATCTATTGGGTCACCAGGAATTTTAAAAATAAGAGAAGAATTTCCATATAATTAATAAAATAAAATACAACTAAAACAAAATTTCTACTCTGTCACACCAGTCCTGCCGCTGAGAGTCTATTGACAGAGAGGCAGACTAAGCAACCACTCTGTGCTTGGTCCCTCCCTGCACTGTCTCCAAGAAGAGTGAAAGGCCTCTCTTCCTCTTTCAGATGGTTTTAATAAAAAGCTTCTTTGGATAGCAAGGAAAATCCTTAGAGGAGGATGCATAATGTTTTGCTTTTCAAACTATGATCACTTAGTAATTGGGGCAGAGGCTCCACAGTCAAGTTACCTGAGTTCCAGTTGTTTGCCTGCTGTGTGACCTTCTACAAGTCACATAATGTCTCTGTGCTCCAATTGTTCATCAATGTGATGGAGTAGCATTACCTCTAGCTCATGTTGAGGGGCTCACTACTTAATCCAAGGTGCCAACTGTTCAGTTAGTGGCAGTTCCTATGAGAACTAAGACTTGGGAGACAGAGACATTTGCTTTCACAGAACTATTACAATGGGTACAAATGCCAAACAAACATTGTCTGCTTTAATAAAAAGTTATTTTAATGTTTGGAGCATTCATATTAACTATGTATCTATACAAGAATATCTACCATGACAATTACAGTCCTCTTCATACTTCAACGCCAGGGGTGTATAAAAAGATAGAGAGTGTGGAGAGGGAAACACAAGGGAAGGTGAGGAAGACAGGAGCCTGCATAAAGCTGGGGCTCAGCCCACAATCAGAGACCTACTGAGGCTCTAAGTCAGTCTAGACTAGATCCTTGGGTAATGTGTGAGCAGCAAAGTGGTCTGGTCTTTGTAAGTTCCTGTAAATCCACGGACTCAGACTAAGCAGAAAGGTCTGCTTGCTTCTGCTGTAAAGATTCATGTGAGAGCCACACCTCCAATCTGCACATAAAACACTTGCCTGAGTCCAAACCTACCTCGTTTTCCTTAACATTGCTTCACACCAGAGGCCTCAGGTATTCTGGAAATGCTCATGGTGACCTGGTGTCTGTTCAGCCATCTGTCATCTATGCCTCAGTTTCTTGTGACCCAGCACAGTGGTAAAGAGACTCAACCCTCCCACAGTTCCACTGGTGGGCTACAGCATAGCAGTCTGATGGAGGCTTCAAGCTACAAAATATTCTAATGTAACTCATGGCCCCACTCATAACATAAACAAGCTCTGGTGTCCTTTTACATCCCAGAGCTGATGTTTCAAAACATACACTAGGGAAGCTAAAATGGTTCCGATACCTTTTGAACAGAGATGAATGGTGCAAAAGATGTTCAGAAAAGTATGATGAATATGCACCAAAGGAATGTCCTGCTTC